>VZSC01005877.1:570795-583793 GCA_013398225.1 Steatornis caripensis | reverse complement strand
CCCCCCCCACGCCCTGCGTTTTGTCTCAGCAGTGATGACTGTGTAGCCTTTTGCTATGTGGAAATGTGCATTTCCTTAGTGACTGATGTAACGGAAAGTACCACAGGTGAGCTCCAGCACACCTGCAGTGAGAACATATCTTTCTCCACTTTTGGGCCAAACACAGAAAATTCCCACTTTGAACTAACGACATTTTGAAAACAAATAGTATTGCTCAGACCAGTCAAGATTTACATTAAGGATGGTTTTAAAAGTAGTGTGGATTAAGTTAGAGAAAAATCACCTGTCTGCATGGTAGCTTGGGTTGAAATCATTAGCATAATTAAAGTTTGCAAAGAACCTTCTAGTGCTAATGGCACTGTGGAGGCTAAGTGTGGACCTGCCTGCTCTTGTGGAGGCCAAGAAACAGGGTGGACTGCATGCAGGAAACAGCCTAAAGAAGATAAATCCATACATCCGTGTTCTTACCAGTTCTTTCACCCACTTGACCCCACTTACACACACGAACGCACATGTCTGCTGTTCCACCCTTTTTACATATTGCACATTGACTTATGCCAATAGCTAAGAAAAGCAAGCAATTCAAAAAGTCAGAGAGAGAAGTGGTGTATTTTTTCCACCTCCTGGAACAAGGAAACTTAGGAAACACTGTAAGAATCCATACTAACAATAGCAAAGGGTACTAACAATAGACTGCATTCTCCGAAGAAAGATCATGCCAAGGGTTGTGTTTTGAAGCATCCGTAGGAGGGAAGAAGAAGAGCATTTTGTAAACCAGACCGCTTCTGTGTTGTGATCATTACAGAATATATATTTTTTCAGAACTCTCAGAAACCAGGAAAGAGGAGATCTCCATATCCTTCCCACAGTTCTTCTTTCTAGACTGGAAAGAAAGCAACAATTGGCATGTTTCTAAAGATGAGCTGTGTGCAGTTGTTCTCACATGGGCACAGCAACAGCACCAAAAACCCTGAAGCAGATGGTGGGCGTGTGGGTGGGGAGTGGATTGCTGAGATTCCAGGAGGAGCAAAGAGACAATCGCTGGTTATTGGGAGAACTGCAAATGCACGCAGGCACGACTTCGCGCATGTTTGGCCACCTTTTGCTGCACAAGCATATGGGACGTGAACACTCTGGAGGGATATCAGCTAGTGGGAGGAATGTGGTAGGACAATAATACTCTGAGATGATTAATAGGAGCATGGTGAGAGTTGCTGTTTATATCTAGTTGTTCTTCTCCTGTGTGTTACGAATCATCTGATATACCAGAAACTGAGAGCAGATTGCAGTGGAGGATGAAGCGCTCATGACTGGGTACTGCTAAGGCAGCATAGGCCGTGCTGGCACTGTGGTGAGCCCTGCAGACCTGCTCTGCTCTTCCTTCGGTCAGAAGAGCGGGCAAAGCATGTCACTGCTCCTCTCCAGCCAGCTGATGCAGACTTTTGGAATTTGGGGTGTGGGGGCAGGAGGCTGGTGCATATCCAAGTCTTGACTCAGCCCCAGGTCTGGAAATGGGAAGAAGGCACACACAGATCCAGAAGCTGGAAATACCCCTAGGTCCTTCAGTAAAGACATGGATCTGAAACTGTAATTGTAGATGGATAGATGAACCAGTAATTCAGTCAGTTTTTTGAAAGACTTCCCCAGCATTCCCAGTAGTCTACTTTTCTGCCAGTGCCTTCATCAGAAACCTGTAGCACAGAGCAGCTTGGGACACTCCACAGAGCCTACTGGAGAAAGATGCATTTGGGGCAAAAGAGTGGCCTTCATCCAGTCTAGCAAGAGGGAGAGAAAATCACATTTACATTCCTGTTGTCAAGATGTTTGTGCAGGAGCTTATAAACACAGACATCACAAAGAGATCAGAAGTTGTGTTAGACGTAATGTCCTGGTGGAACAATTGGTAAGGAGAAAGAATTGAGAACCTAATCCTATTTTATATCCTCTTTTCTCTGTCCTCAATGTCTAAAATATCCCACGTGGAGTCCTAGGCAGTGTCAATGTCATCCTCTGTCACCAGAGACAGCAGGAGGTACTTACACACAAACACCCAAAGGCTGGGATCACAGCTCTGCGTACAATATTCATTATTGTGTGCACACACCCATGCTCAGAGATCTGCCCCTGAAAATAACGCTCAAAATGAAGTCATTGCGAAGAAGACTTATCCGAGCATGTGTCAGTTCGCAGTGATGTGAGGCCACTCACGGCAGCATCTGCCCTGCAAGACACTGGCTTTTCAGGGCGGACAACCCTTATGCTGGAGCTCGGAGTCACGTCTCCCGAAACCACTTAGAAAGAAATAAAGGCAATCACTCATTTTCTCTTAGTGCTCATACCTAGTTTATGTAACTCGGCCTGGTCACTATTATTTTTGTCTTCCTATCCTGTCCTCATAGCAGATGGTTCATCTTGTGTTAATTTGACTCACAAGATTTCTTCTGTAGAGAACATATCTCACTGGGCTTGCAGTGCGTACATCAGGCATTTCCTGACTTTCAAGTGCTTGACTCTGCAACGTGAATAAGTACAGCTTTTGTATAATGATATTTGTAATGTGTTTATAGTGCTATATTTATATTAATAATGTATCATTAAACATTGGAAGAAAGTAATTTGAAATGCAAAATGAAGAGAGACGTGGACATGAAAAAATCACAATGCTGCAAAATCTAGAAAATTGCAATATATTCACAAGGTGACTGAATTAGATGTTGCAGGGGTAGCTACATAAAGCACTTTTAATTTTCAAGTGTCTGACTTTGCAACTTGAATCTTGTTTCTTAACATGAAGTTTTTGCATGTTTTGGGGCTTTTTAAATGTAATTCCCCAGGGTTTTTTTCATATAGTGGAAAATGATAAAGGACAAATTATATGTAACTATAGCAACCTGCTGCCATTGTGAGACGGACTTGAACGCCTGGCACAGACGTAGAGGATGGGACTCGGCTCCAGACCCAGACACCTAAGTTTAGGTGTTGCTAGAATAGCTGTCTACACGTGAGGCACTTACCTATCCTCCACTGTAGTCAATGAGGTCTACAGGTCTTCCCTCAAATGGGCACATTTGGTGCGTTCACAGGTCTCCAGGTTCTACTGGATGGTACTAACTGGCTCTCCAGACAACTATATTTAACTGTCTTAAAGTGGAGATGAATAGGAGGGTTTGAATCTGTTTTGTAATTGTAGAGAGCTGGTGCTGTATTAAGTACTCTAGGGAACCCCATTTACTCTCCAGCCACCTGTCCAGAAGATCGTGGGTCTCCTGCTTTTCCTTCAGCCCCACAGAAATTTGCAGGAGAGAGGAGGACATCTGAAATAGCACAAAACAGTTACGTTTGGACAACAGAACTGAGCCCTGAGTGTCCTCTCCAGGCTGGGGAACAGATATACTCAGGACTACTGTGCTCAGCCTGCTCCTTCCTTACTTTCTGGAGATAGGGGGTCTCCACGGCATGCGTGGGGAGTGAGGAGCTGAAGGGAGGAGTGGGAACACATGCGTTTAACATGGTGCTCCGGAAGAGAAGGTGCTCTGCTGCCGCATACTGGACTCAGAAAAACGTATGATTGTACAGGGAGAGGGAAGGCCCCTGGCCTTGTTTCTCTTCTCATTGCTGATTGCTTCAGCAGAGCCACTGAGGCATCCCGAGAGGAGTGAGATGAGCAGTTTTGCTACAGCCACTGCCTGTTATCAGAAAGTTGATGCTGGCAAGGAAGCAAGTTTTTCCCAAAGATGAAAAATAAGGGTGATTTTTAAGGACAATATAGTTTTTCACAATAATCAGAAAGAATTCCGCTTGTCCAGCCAAGAGGCTTTGCTGCTGGTGAAAATCCAGCCCCCTCCAAAAGACTGACTGTATGAAAGTTTCTCATGAAATGTCATGATGGCCTTTTGTAATTGAAAGCACACAGCAATGTAAAACGGCAAGGCCCTTATCTGCTCCTCTTGAAGTAATCACTAAGTGGTGTAGGCTTTTAAGAGAGGATAATGAGGATAGAGTTGCTTATCATCTCAGTCACGATGCCATTTAAATGGGTGCCTGACAAGCAAGTCATCTTGGAACTTTTGCGTACTGCTGTGCCAAGCCCCTACGATGGCTTGTGCGGTGCTTACCGAGTCTGGAATGCAAAACCAGTTGCTGTGATGGAAACCACAACTCTGTGACGTTAATGAGATTTTGCTTTGGGATTATGAGTATAAAATGGAAAGCCCAAGGACGATAAAAGGGACAATTGCTCACTAGCAAAAATAGAACCACAACTACATAAAACAGAAGTTCAAGTTTACCAAGAACTAAAAAATTGGTGAAGAACTTATTTCAACAACTCAGAGGCATCACCTGGCTTGATACAAGTCTGGTCCCGTGCTGAATTAGAAGTGTACCAGTTTTGTGGATGGACAGCCCTTCTCAGTCATGCTACAGGCAGGCTGTCTATAACACTGCACACTTTGATGTCCTGTCACATGCCTTCCTGGCTGATGAAGACCTTGTGCCGTGTTCCCAAAACACGCACAGCTGACAGGTGGTCATTTCCATGACTGCGTCAATCCAGAAACACAGTCATGCTTGTAACCTGTTTTACTGTAGATGACACACTCACCTAGTTATGTTAAGTCTGGAGGTGGGACTTCAGTGAGGTGTCATGCCCTCTCTATTAATGGCATACTCACCCACATCTCAGCCCAGTGGCTGAAAGTCTCTGCGGCTTGTTCAGAACAGGGATGTTAGTACACGGGTTTCGGTTTCTCCTGGGGTGCTAGGACTTTATCCGAGTTTCCTGCAATCAGAGGTTTTCTGTTTTCCTATGCTGCTTCCAAACCATTGTGGTTTAGATTTACTAATGATAGATTTTTGTGCCCGTGTTGCTGGGCAGGCTGTGCAGGAGCTCGAACAGACTCACGGTTCTGCCGCAGCGGCGGCAGAGCAGCCCGAGTCAGAGGGCACGTCTTCCAAGCTCCCTCAGCACGCCAGGTACAAACAGCTTTATTTTTCTTCACCTGTAGCCTCTACACACTCAGGGATGGAAAACAATTCAGAGGTGCCCGGGAGGTGGGATGAACAGTGTGCCCCGGACGGAACAACCCGTGACTCTCTCTCTGCGTGATGCTGAACTCAGGCTGGGGCTGAGGTCCAATAGTGAGTGAGCCCACACAGGCACCGGGATGAGGATCTGTATCTGAGATTGCATTAACTGCTCCTGTGAGTTCTTTCTCCAGGCTCAGCCAATGTCCAAATGTCCCAGTTGAGGTTTTTATACAGTCTCGTCTGCCATCACGTAAGCTTTCCTGATGGACATTTTTCTGGTTTATATCCTGAAGCAATAGCCACTACACATTTCTGCCCATGTTGTAATTAATTCATGTCTGACTCCTCAGAAAGTTTCTGGGAAAGCCCCTGATGTTGTCTCCATTTCGACTTCTCAGCTGCCAAGTTTCAGACTTTGGAAGATGAGGCCACACTATAATGGAGTAACTTGTTATACTGCCTGTTAGCTAAAGGTCACTGTGACCCCTGAAGAAAACTATTGGAGTGCTACAAGAAATTCAATAATCTTAGTCATAAAATATGAGTGGGTTAAAAAATCTACAGTTCTTTGTTTAAATATTGTGTTTTGAGCAGAGCACAGAGCTGCCCATAGTGTGCTATTAAAATACAGTTAGGCAGAATATTATATACTAATGGAAAACCATAACAGTGATAGCAGAAGACCTGTGGTATGGAACCAAATGAAACCATGTATTTTGTAAAAGCTCAAATGCACCCTGGCTCTGATTACTAAATTACTGCTGTAGCTGTTGCATGGACATGCTAGGAATATACAAAGAGTCATTCTGACTGTTTCTCAACCCCTTTCCTCTGTGGAATGATAATTTCCCATTTTTCAGTCTCTGCTACTCCTTCCTCTCTGTTCAGACGGGCTTAATTATTCAGACGCACTTAATTACTTGTGTTACTGTGGCACAATTCATACCCTAAGACAACACAGTAACTGTCATACTAAGAAAAAAACAAGATGTCACTGAAGACACCGTCTTTTGAACAGGTTATCTCTTCCTTTTCCAGTGGAAAACCCTTTTGCTCAGTTTTATCCTCCCAGAAAATTGCAAGCTTTGCTTTTTCAAAGTACTGTTTCTTTTCTGTAGCTACTGGGTACAGTATATAGCTATTTCTGTATCCTATTTGGTCCCTGTCCTTTACATGCATTTCTCCTTACAAGAACAGAGCCAAGCTGTCTGCCATTCTCCACATTTTCACTCCTAAACTGTCACTATTCATCCAATATGAGGGTCTTACGCCTCCCATCCCATGGTAATATATGTGGATATGCAATATGATACAGCGGCGAGTATTTCAAATGAGTATCACCCATCTGTTACAGGCTTTTCCTTTCCCCAGCCTCGCCATTCTCAGCAGGTTCAGAGACACCCCTCAGTGGAGAGAAGAAACCCCTTTCCAGGTATTTTGGCTTTTCTGGAACAAAAAATATTGTACAGCTCCCATTTTTATTTCCAGAAAAATAACTGACTTTTGGCTTTGTACATGCATCAAGGTAAGGTCAGAGCGATGGCCGTTCATCTTGGTCTGCCTCTCTGGCCTCCTCTTCAGGGACTAGACCAGAAGGCCAGTTGATGTCTCTGTATTGCTTCATAACTTACTATATTTGTGTTTTCTTCCTATTGCTCCTCTGGAAAAAGATGCTGCCTGAGGCAATGAAGGCTTTATAGCATCCTGAATCACAACTCCCATGAGGCAGGGTGATCTCAAGGGCAACAGTTAGGTTAGGAGACAGTATGAAAAGTCTGGTCCTCTCTCCACTCCAGTATAAACATACTGGTCTCTTTTTCCCCAGGCGCATTTGCAGCAGCTGCACTATCTGTGCAGCAGAGGACAGTCACCGAGCCTTTTAAATTTTATCCAGTACTCCCTGAACAGAGTTACTTGCGGTGCACAGACTTGAGATTTTCAGAAATTATGGGCATTTCTTGAGTTAGTCTCTGTAGACTCACCAAAAGTGTCTGTAGAAGAGAACTATCCTGTAGAGAAACTTACTATAAACTTTTGTTGTCTGAACATTGATCCTGGTCATAAAGATGAGCAGCTGAGCATGCAGCTCTCATCCATTCCCTTAATTCTTCACCATGGATTTTGCAGAATAATTTTCTTTTTTTTAAGCTGGCTACAAATATCAGGTCTCCGTTCTCCCTGACTGCTGTAGACACAGGGAAGGAGATCCTTCTGAATTCTCCGCAGGGCAAGCGTCGCTCTTCTCTAGAGCATGAAAACAATCCAGCATACCTCAGACAGAAGAGACATAATGATGACAATAATCTACTCAATGAGCAAATACAGTTTCCTCAGTGGTGGTCCCCACAGCCCCCACAGCACAGGCACGGCTTTTCCTCAATGTTTCTGAAGGGGCAGGTCAGCACAAAATGGGTGAAGTGCGGCTCTCTGCCTGTTTCCACCGGCGCACACACACATGCACACACACACGCACACACACACATGATCCATGTCATGAGTCGGTGAGGACAGCCAGAGACCAAGCAACATCCATTTGGCCAAACCGTGACTGGCTCATATCTGATGACATAGAAATTCTTTATCTGAGCCATGCAGATAGAGTTCAGCCAAACCCTCAATTATTTTCAGTCATAAATCATTAAAAACCCCAGAATTTCTTTTCCTTACTCTAAAACTTGAAAAGATAGGAGCAATTCAGCATGAGAACAGAAGACAGAAGCACAACGAATTTTGAAAATAAGATTTGGGACAGGATAATATTAAGACCAAACTGTTTCCAGATGGGCAGTATCTCCAGGTAGGCTTAATGTAGCAACTGGTGGGAAAACCACACTATACAATGCTAAGAAAGGAAGGGAGATGACAGGGAAGAAAGAAAGTGCACTAGTGGGCACAGATGGTGCAAGTATGTTTTGGTTTCTAGGCTTCTAGAGAGTCTCATATTTCTGTAGCAGCCAGCTTCAAGGCATATATACCTTTTGCCACTAACAGTCTTCTGCAGACTGAAAGAAATAGGCATGTTTTCTGTACAGACTAAGAAACAAGAGATAAAAAATAGCCCATAGACTCAAATAATTCTGAATATTCAATAATTAAATTACACTTAGTCCTCGCACAATACATTAATTTCCAGAGCAGTGCGTGAACAGTAGTTCACAGTCACCATAACAGCCAAGAGAGGCTATAAATATATAAATAGTATTCCTCGTTTATAAATATGAGAAAAAGGGGAGGGACGATAAATGAAACGCCCAAGGCTTCAGAGGAGTTTTTAGGAGAGGCAAGATGAAAAAGTGGGTACCTGTGGACCTCATCCTCCACTGGCCAGCAAAATGGGTTTTCTTCACATCACTGAAAGGCGAGCCGAGACTGTCACCAGAGGAGGATGGGGGAGCATTACACACACTGCTGGCTGATTGAAACGGCTTCTGGAGTGGCAGGTAACCACGCTTGGGCTCTTTATCTCCTGGTCTCAGGTTCAGATAACATCACCCTTCTGCAAAGGAAGTATGGTTCAGTTACCAGAAACTCAGAGCAGAACTGGAATCAATTAACTCTACGTTAAAACTGGGAAAAAAAAATCTATGTTAAACATTAATACTAGGAAATAATTTAACTATTACACAACAGAAGAACACAGTACAGGAGGACTTTACGCACATGGGCAAGTTTGTGCACATAAAGTAAAATACATGCCCCGAGGAAGTTGGACCAAGGATCAAGATTTTACCTGCCTGGCTTTAATGAATTTAATAATTTGTCCACAAGTTCTTCATCTGAAGACTGTAAGAACACCATACGGTTCACCACTCTTGTTATTAAACAACAGAGACAGGGAAAAGGATGGACGACTTCCATTTCCAAGGATATGTTAGTAATAATAAAATATTTCCATCACCCTGCAAAGAGGTGACATGAGCGCTTCACTAGCCATTCCTGCTAACCCACATGTTTCTCCTTCATCTCTGTTCTTGGAATATTTATACTTGGCCAGAATAGCTTCTCTATAAGTAAAAAAATGGTTATAGAAGCAGACAGCACAGCAGCTAGATGTTACTGTGAGCTCCTCTTTTCATGTGCTCTCCCAATATTTTGTTTCCACAGGCCATCTGTGTGGCATCTCTGGCACATCTCTTATGTCAACACGCTGGTGGTTCCAACCACCAAAGCTGAGAGTTGTGGAGACAGACCCTGGCCATAACTGGGCTTTCTAATTTTACAGCCGCACTGCATTACCACTAGTTGAATTCTGATGGGCATTGAAATTGATCTCAGCAATAAAACTGCACCCATGGATGCTGCCTGTTTAGATTGGAGCACTGCAGAAAAGACAAACTGTTGTGATTACTTTTATTCTGGTCTCTACGACAGATATTTTCCAGCCTGGTGCGTTGATAGGAGAGAGGAGAATGATCCTTGACTGTGTTAGCTGTGTCAGCAGAAGCCTCTGGTGCAGATCCAGCTATACTGGCAAGAGTTCGTGTTTGCTGGGATAGTTTGGTTTGCTCATAAAATACAGCTTTGCTTTCTTTAGGAGCACAAAGAGCAGAAACAGTGATGTAGTTGCACACCCAAGCGTGAATCGTTTTGTTCAAATAGATGTACCTATATTACTATGTAAGTAAAGTCCTTCTAGGACCAGCATAGCTTACGCCTGCCGCACAGGAGCTTTGGGAAACTTGAGCTACTGCTTTAACATGCGACAATCTCCAGCTGTCACTGACTCCTGGTTGCAAAGCTTATCGCCCCCTTAGCAATGTTAGGAGAAGGAAATGTTGCCTGTTCCTTGGTTGCTCCAGATTATGGTTCACAGCGTTAGCTGAAGGCCTTAACGTGCGAGATGATAATGAATGGGAGCAGATGCAATTGGGTGCACATCTTCTTCTGCTGACTCTTACAAGGTCATGGCTTTGAACAGAGAGACAGAGCGGGCATCTGGAGGCAATAACATCTTAAACAGCTACAGGAAGGGTTACCATCTGGCAAAGCCCTTTGTAATGAAATGGTATAAACTGAGTTGAGAAATATAAATGTTAATAAGATACCAGCTACTAAAGCCCCCAAAACCGGGGGGAATATGTAGGAAATTCCCTTGGTGTGCCAGCTTTGCCCTAGGATTTTTGTGTCTGAAACCAAGATCCAGCCCTGGTGCTTTCCCTTTTCATTCAGTCTCTAGCAAGAGAGGGGTGATGCTTTTCAAGCTTTCATGTGCTTGCTGGTAAGGAAATCTGCAGACTAGGACCTTTCTGGTGTCTGTGTGTGTGGGCAGGGTACAGTACACCCCAGGGACCTGTTAGGGTAGACACCTAAATACGCGAAGAACCTCCCTGCTTACCCTGACCCCTCTCTGGCTGGAAGGCAAGGGTGATGGAGCCAGAAGCCAAAGAGACAAGAGGAAAATGACTCCAGTTAGCCTTCAAGAAGGGGTAGTCAGTGTCTTGTTCCAAAACACCCTAGATCCTACTCGGTGACCATTTGTGTTCTTACTAACATAATGCAAGGAGCAGAGCCTCCTGTCACCTCCCAGATGAGACTCAGACTCCCCGTTGCTAGCTTTCCTGCTGAGCCCCATGAGGTTTGGATCTAAGCCCATTAATGATTGCAGAGGGGTCCCTTGTCACCAGGAGAGGCAGAGGGTTCCTCACACTCCCCTCGCCTTGGCTCCCCTACTTGCTGAGGTTGGCATACTCTCATATCAGACAAAACCAGATCTTCTTAGGCTGAGCAAAGCACGGAGCCAAGGCTGCTCACACTAAAGGTACATTTTCCACCCACTAGTCTTATTACATGGTGAGATGGCAGGGAGACACAGACGAAGAAAAAGACGTGCCTCTGCCACTGCCTTTTCTTTAAAAAGCTGCTCGTACTCCTCAGAAAAGCAGTACCTCTGGTGGCGTGAGTCATCCAGCATTTCCTACTCATTTCTTAAATTATCAATGGAGAGAGAGAGAGGGTTGCTCAACCAAAGATGCTGAATTCATATCTGGAAGTTTCTAGGGGTACCTCTTTCCCTCTCTTAATGGTATAGAGAGTTTGCTTTAAGATGGCTGGAATAAACATTTCTACACCGTGGGCTAGAGGCCTAAAAGGTAGGCTTGTGCTGACCTAAATTATATATCTTTGGGTGCTTGTTTTGTGCTTGGACAACACTGACTCAGGAGACACACCGTAGGAGTACATCTAAGGTGCTCCAGCCACTGACTGGACCTCAGCTCACGGGACAAGTCCATAGCCAGACTCAAGTGAAACCCCTGACATCTGTGTAGCAACAATGTTGGATCCTTCGTGTCCCCAGTCTCCAAGGTCTGCCTCTGCTGCTCCTCCTCAGCGGCTGATGTGAACACAGCCTAAGCCAGCAATGCTGCAGCTGCAGTGGCATTCATCAGGCAGCACGCTCCCTTCCCTTGTGGCTCATCCGGCTGGTTTTCTCCCTCCTCTTCTACGCCTGTTTTCCTGCTCACTCTTCTCTCTTGCTCCCACTCAGCAAGCTGCTTGTCTTCCAAGGACAGCTTTGCCCTCCAGGTCAGAGCTGCTGCTAGTAACTGTTTTATTTCTTATTAGTGTTTGAGGACTTCCCTCCCTGCCTCCTAGGTCTGTCTGCAACGGCTGTAATGACAGAACTATAAAATATCTGTACCTCCAGCCTAATGACACAAACTAGATTTCAAGGCTATTGAACTAACAGGGTATCTTAGCAACAAATATTTATTTTAATAACAGTCTTCCCAGCCATGTTAAACAAGCACCTACTGCAATAGTCAGAATGCCCTAGAGCATTTTATTTTGTCCAACAACCCTCCTCTTCACTTAAAAGCGTTACTAAAGTCAATGCCATTGTCCCAGAGAGGTTGTCTTCAGTGTCCTCCCAACTTTTTAGAACAGTATCAGAAAAGAAGCAGACCACTGCGGTCCTGCTAGCCACCCACACAGACTTGCTGAGTGGGTTTTCCTCTCACCACCTGCTAGGAATTTCTTGTTGTTGCTTGTGGTGATCTTCTCAGAGGAGTGATATTGAATCGCTTTCTTGCATTGTCCACTTGCTGCATATCCAAAGCCTGCAACACTCTAGTTACTTCCCTAGCAATGACAGCCAGGATGATGCCTGCTCTCTTCAGAGTCAATCCTCGACTGACATCCTCTCCGGAAGCTGTCACAGAATCACAGAATGGTAGGGGTTGGAAGGGACCTCTGGAGATCACCCAGTCCAACCCCCCTGCTAATGCAGGTGCCCCAGAGCAGGTTGCACAGGAATGTGTCCAGGCGGGTTTTGAATCTCTCCAGAGAAGGAGACTCCACAGCCTCCCTGGGCAGCCTGTGCCAGTGCTCTGGCACCCTCACAGGAATGAAGTCCTTCCTCATGTTCAGGTGGAACTGCCTGTGCTCCAGTTTGTGCCCGTTGTCCCTTGTCCTGTCGCTGGGCACCACCGAAAAGAGTCTGGCAGCATCCTCTTGACACCCACCCTTTAGATATTGATAAGCATTGATCAGATCCCCTCTCAGTCTTCTCTGCTCCAGGCTAAACAGGCACAGGTCTCTCAGCCTTTCCTCATAGGACAGATGCTCCAGTCCCCTCAACATCTTTGTTGCCCTCCGCTGCACTCTCGCCAGTCATTCCCTGTCTCTCTTCAACTGAGGAGCCCAGGACTGCACACAGCACTCCAGATGCGGCCTCACCAGGGCAGAGTACAGGGGGAGGATCACCTCCCTCGACCTGCTGGCCACACTCTTCTTAATGCACCCCAGGATGCCACTGGCCTTCCTGGCCACCAGGGCACATTGCTGGCTCATGGTGAGCCTGTTGTCCACCATCACTCCCAGGTCCTTCTCTGCAGAGCTGCTCTCCAGCAGGTCAGCCCCCAGCCTGTACTGGTGCATGGGGTTGTTCCTCCCCAGGTGCAAGACCCTACACTTGCCCTTGTTGAACTTCATGAGATTCCTCTCCGCCCAACTCTCCAGCCTGTCCAGGTCAC
>VZSC01005877.1:552169-570334 GCA_013398225.1 Steatornis caripensis | reverse complement strand
GGGTCCTCCTTCTTGCCCTTTTTGAAGATTGGAATGACATTGGCTTTCCTCCAATCCTCAGGCACGTCTCCTGTTCTCCACGACTTTTCAAAGATGATGGAGAGTGGCCTAGCAATTACATCCGCCAGCTCCCTCAGCATGCATGGGTGCATCCCGTCAGGGCCCGTGGATTTGTGGATGTCCAGTTTGCCTAAGTGGTCTTTGACCCAATCCTCCTCGACCAAGGGGAAGCCTTAATTTCTCCAAGCTGTCTCTCTTACCTCCGGGGACTGGGAATCCTGAGGGCCGGTCTTAGCAGTGAAGACTGAAGCAAAGAAGGCATTCAGTAATTCTGTCTTCTCTGTATCCTCTGTCACTAGGGCGCCCTTCTCATTCAGCAGCAGGCCCACATTTTCCCTAGTGTTCCTTTTGCTGCCAATATACCTGAAGAACCTTTTGTCCGTGACCTCCCTTGCCAGATTCAATTGTCAGGAAGCAACAAGTGACATCTCACCTAACTTCGCTGCTACCTCCCATTCATGCTGCTCACCCAACTCACCACGAAGTTCACCATCCATTTCCTCTGGCCCTTATTAGAATTCTGGGAAGGATTTTTCTTTTAAAGAAATTTTCCTCTTGAAAACTAGATATAGTGGAAACATCCACACATCAGGAATAATTGCTAACATAACCACTGGGCTTTGCTGGATTATTATTATCGTACATTTTGCAATTACCTTTTTCTCTCCCCTACTAGCCAAATCGTGAGACTGCCTGTGACATCAAACCATAATTTGTATGGTCACCGTTACAAATTTCTGAAAGCAAGTAACAGTTTGTCTTATGGAATAAAATAACACAGTGTGAAATTGTAGTAGCTTATCTTTGTATTCCTTGGGCAGTATGTTATTGCTCTCTGATGGGTTGAAAGCCCACTAGTATCTGCCTTTGAACTTTCCTAGTGAGATATTTCAGTGAGAAAAATATCCAGAGACTTTTTTTTCTCAGCGTATCTCTACGCAGGATAAATTCAGCCCTTTTTATCCTCAGCACTCACTGGGGCTCAGCTTTGTTTCAGGAAGGGAATGCTACAGTCATCAGAAAGTACAGCCTCTCCTAGCATGTATTTTCCCGGGGATTGTTCAGCAGTACATTCTCCACCCCTCCCTATTTTTCCCCGTATTGCCTCCCATTAATTTGTGTGTCACCAGTAGTGAATCAAATGGCACCTGAGCAGTTCTGCTCCAGGGATATGGTCCAGCCCTGGCCAGCAGGCACTCACCTGGCTCGCAGGCACAACCACCGGCTCCTCACTGGATTGGTCTTCTGCCATGTTGACTTCAGTCTAATTATTCTCTCTCTTCCTCCCGCCACCCTCTTTCCTCAGTTACAAATGAGTGTTTGTGTACGGCTCAGGGAGAAACACCTTTCACAGTTTCATAAAAATAAATGTCAGCCTGCCACTGAGTTAGTCAGGAAGCTCTGATGAGATCGAAAGCTGTTCAAAAGCTGCCATCATGCATTATTTAGGGATCCTGTCTGCATTAAGCAGGTAGATCTGCTGTCCTACAATCTTTGTGCATGGGCAGGGGAATTGGTAATGACACCCATCACCCTGAAACAGCCACAAGACTGTAAGAACTGTGAAGAGTTATTGTTTGTACCTGGATAGCTGCACATAACTTTTAGGTTGAAAGAGGAGTATTCCTCACCTCTATCACTCTTGCTTGGTAAGGCTCTAAGTCCAAATCAAACATGTGGTGTGACCTGTGCTCCACCCCAGCCAACTGAAAGGAATGATTTGGGGAGGATGCTGGATACTTTTGGTCTGCAAGCAAACAACTCTTCCTCTGACTCACTCAGCACAGTTTCATTAGTGACAAGGACTGAGAGTGAAAGTGACAGCCTCATCATTTGATTTGATTGCTTATTGTGTTAATTTGGCACAGAAGCCCTTTGAAGCTATTAATCAATTGGTTCGTTCTTACTTGAGAACATAATTTCATTACTGTATTTTTTGCATTTTTATTACCTTTGTAAATAAACTAAGTAGTATGCTTGCTTCAGTTGATGTTTACTCTATTATTCTTTTTGATAAATTCTATAAAAAAGGCCACTGAGCTGGTTTGCTCCATTGGATCGCACCAAGGGTCACCTGCCTAATATGGCTCATATATATACAGTCGTACTCCGCGTCCAGCAGCACTACTCACTCCCCTGAGACACTCTTTTCATAAAGAAAAACTGGCTACTCCAACCGCATCACAGTCCTTTTTTCTGAGTTACGAGCCACGTCTTTTGCAGTTGCATTAACCAACCTTTGTCAGTGTCCATCTAACAGCCCCAAAACACACAACAGTTTTTCCAGGTGGAGCTCTTCTTTCCATTCACCCAGAGTTAACTGCACATACACATGCACGCGCACATACACCCATATAAACTAGGGCAACCTGAATTCATAAAAGCAGGCAGGCTGTTGGTGATTTTGTCTGCTTTTAGCACTGCTGCACAGCTGAAACAGGAAAAATTGATGCAGACTAGCCATTTAACTTCCTACTCTCCAAACACAAAGCCGTTTTCACCATTGCCGAGATGTTCATTTGCAATCTCTGATCCTACAGGAATCTGACACCAGTTGTAAGGCAACACCTCTTGATATAAATTTGCTTTTTATGAGTATCAAAAGAGGAGGCACTGTGTAAGATGTAGTGTTGAGTGCTGCTTCATAAACCGGCCTAAATTTAAGTTTATTTACAGCTAGAGCGGAAGAGCACTTCAAAGCACTGGTTGGATTGCACCTAGGAAATGAAAGATCTGACCTTTAAAAATGTGCTCTCTTTGTCTAACGAAAGTATAGGCACCTCTTCTTCCTCGCTCCTGTGAAGGCCCACCTTCCCCCTTCAGGCTTTGCAGCATTGTCACCTTCTGTTTCTGCCAGGAGAATGAAACATACTTGTCTCTGGAGACTATTGGTATTTTCTGATCATAGACGCTGCCAGTGGGTGATCAGTTAGGTAAGCAGTTAAATATATAGCTGGAAATTAGCTGAGAGAACAATGGAGAAACATCCCTCAACTATTGTGCCTAAGCAGACGGATGATCCTGCCCAGCCAGGCTTGCATCCTTTTCCTTCGTTTTTCAGCAAACATTTGAACTGCCACAGTTTGTTTNAGGAATCTGACACCAGTTGTAAGGCAACACCTCTTGATATAAATTTGCTTTTTATGAGTATCAAAAGAGGAGGCACTGTGTAAGATGTAGTGTTGAGTGCTGCTTCATAAACCGGCCTAAATTTAAGTTTATTTACAGCTAGAGCGGAAGAGCACTTCAAAGCACTGGTTGGATTGCACCTAGGAAATGAAAGATCTGACCTTTAAAAATGTGCTCTCTTTGTCTAACGAAAGTATAGGCACCTCTTCTTCCTCGCTCCTGTGAAGGCCCACCTTCCCCCTTCAGGCTTTGCAGCATTGTCACCTTCTGTTTCTGCCAGGAGAATGAAACATACTTGTCTCTGGAGACTATTGGTATTTTCTGATCATAGACGCTGCCAGTGGGTGATCAGTTAGGTAAGCAGTTAAATATATAGCTGGAAATTAGCTGAGAGAACAATGGAGAAACATCCCTCAACTATTGTGCCTAAGCAGACGGATGATCCTGCCCAGCCAGGCTTGCATCCTTTTCCTTCGTTTTTCAGCAAACATTTGAATTGCCACAGTTTGTTTGCAGGGATATTTGGAGAGGGACTGCAGTTCATCAGTGCTTGTCCACTGATAAACTCATGCTGTAGGAGTTGGTATCAGTCAGGTTTAACCCTCACTGTGCAGGCAGGGGTTGTTTAGGAGAACATGAAGAAGCACGAGGAGACCAGGGAACAAAGCAGCCAACACATTTAGCCCAGACCCACGTGACTGATGGCTGGAGGCAGGGAAGAAAAGGAGGAGTCCTTGAGATGTGGTGAAGTCCTTGAGCAGAGACGAGGTGTTTGTGGTCCAGCCCTGGAGCACAGAATGAGGCGTCTGAGCAGGAGCTGGGCAGAAGGGTGCAGCTAAAGACAGAGTCCTTAAGTGTGCAGCCCCACTTTAGCCCTGACCTTAAAGATAACTGAAATGGGCTTGTTTAGGTGGAAGAGGGAGAAAGTGGTTCAAAATCTGACTGTTCACTGAATGAAACGGACAGCTACCAGATCTGCTGCCCAGAGGTAAGTGTGGAAAGAGAACTGGGCATCTTGGCAAGATTCCCGCTGGAGCTGAATTCAAACTGCAAACTAATACTTCATTCACAAACTCTTCAACCATTATTACCTTCTTTGCTATGTTGAATCAAGGTTCTTTGTCTTCCTGGAGTTCAGTTCTTCTTTTGACTGAGACATTTTATCTGAAGAGCAACTCTCCAATTTAGGGGCAGGCAATAAACTAATAAAAAGATTAGTATAAATCATCACTTGTATAGCTCTGAAATCATTGGAGTCTGTAAAGCTTAGCTAATGTTTCTAACGTGATGTTCTGCCGTGAGATTTAATTTACCTTGTACAAGCCATTTAGTAATCTAAGCACAGATGTAGAACCAACTAATATCTATTAAACCAGTATGTCCAGGTCCAATGGGATAGATTTGTCCATCGCCAGATATTATGGCAACATTACACAGATGATTTTGGATAAATAGCCTCAGCTGTAAACTCCATTTAATTACATGTTCGCTCTTCTCTTATTGTGTTTGTTTTCCATTGAGCCATGTGCATCACGAGGTCTCACATGAGTTTTCTGTTTACAAACAACTAATTTACAATAAATGGTTTTCTTAGTCATCCGTCTGTTATGTCATGATCTGGACACAGTGCCACACCAAGGAGTAGCCCTTTTTTCATGGATTTGGACTGGCTTAGTCATCACTCTGAGAGCTTATGACTGTTGTATAAGAAAGGATACCACTGAGGTCACAAAAATCATAGTAGGATGTAGTCATAATTACCATATATTCAGTTATTTTAATTAAATTGTTCATGACATTCCCAACATACCTCCATGCACTGTCCCTTGTGTGTGTTAGAAATGATATTGCACTTCTGGTAAGTTAATATCAATCAGCAGTATCATGGTTGGCATTGACTTCAGGCAGGATTAGGTAAGCTCTTAGTTTTCTTCTCAACTGTCATCATGGTGGACTTGAATCACTGTGGTATCTCTTCTGGTCACATGGAGACTTTAAGGATGAAACTGGTTAAAATTGGCTTGAGCCTAAAGTAGCTTGCCATAAAAAAGTTCTTTCAGTCAAAAGCAGTGGGAAAGCACATACTGGTTAAAGAGAAGAAGGTAAATGGAATTGAAAAGGAAAAACTAAGACGGGAGGGTATTCAGAAAAGACCTGACACCTTCTGTACCTGATCTGTGTTTTTCTTCGCCATCTTTCTCCAGCTAGGAAAAAGAGATATGCTTCTTGCTGTATCACCTGCCCATTACCCAGGGAGATAAAATTCTTCAATAAAAAAACGAAACGGAAGGCTGTATGCTTTCAGAACTAAGCCTCATTATTTACATTCAAACTCCTCATCTTGAGGAAAAATAGCATGCAGTATTTCATCTACAGACTTATTCCCATGTTTCAAATTAATATTAAACATGAACAACTATATTCCTGGAAGAAAAGAGTGAACACCAGTGTTGCAGAACCAACTCCTGGATGTGTAGAGGGTCCAGAGGCAACCATCAGCATTTCTCTTCCTTGTTTTACCATCGTGAACTAGAGGAAACTCCCAAATGCTCAGATAAGCCTGGCACTATATGGCCCCAAACTTGCCTTGTCATCTACCTTGCAGATTTAATTCCTCTCTGCCCTCCCTCTACCGCACTTTAGAATAAAACAGAGGTACATAACTTATTTTTAATATGTGTTGATTACAAAATGCCCTGGTCCCATCCTGCTTTGGTTGTGTGAATAGCCTACTGCTATACTGTTCTGAACTTGAACCTCATTCTGCATCCAAATTCAATACAGCCATTCATCAGCTTGATTTTGGCAGTGTTATACATGCCCTCTGAAACATTATTTTTGGCAGGATTTCAAAGCACAAGTGACTTTAAGCATACAAATCTCACTGACTTGCTGCACAGTCTCCTTCATGATCCTTGATCAGCATGAGCTCAAGATCTTGGTGACTAGCCTAGAACGAAAAATAGCGTGTTTGACAATGCACGTCTGAATAACAATTAATATGCAACCTTAATGATAACCACTGGTATGTGCATCAACTGCTCTGTGACTGCTTTTCTCATCCTCTGTTCAGCTGAGCTGGTCAGCAAGAAGGAGGTGCCCAAGAGGGACCTTCAGCTGGTCCCAAAGTGAAGCATACATTGCTGTAAGTTGTCCCACCAAGAACTGTCTGGAGATTTGTTGAAGGTTTAAGTCTGGGTTGGCTATTAAACAGGTGACAGATAGTCTCTATTAACCCTTCCTAGAAGGGAAAGGAAAAAGAAAAGGGAGAGAGACTTATGGGTTGGGGAAAAAAAACCTGAACAGCTTTACTGAAACAATAACAACAAAAAAAGTATAATAACATTAATGAGAAATAATGAAATATATACAAATACACACAAACCCAATATCAAGCTCCCTCGACGAGGATCACATCACCCCGGACACTGCAGGGGAGGCCCTGGGAAAGTCCCAGACTGGACTCAACAGCAGTTGGGAATTGGATTGAGGAATGCACGGATTGGGATCAAAAGCAGAATAATGGACAGAGTCCTCCCCGGACGCTGACCACGGAAGAAGAGAGCTTGAACCTAGTGAACCCTCAGCTTTACACTGAGTGTGATGCTTATGGGATGGAATACTGCATTTTGTCAGGTTTGGGTCATCTGTCTGGTCCTCCTCTCCCTGCAGGTGCGATCCTTTTATGCCCTTTCATTTACGGCACGTAAGAAATCTAGCAGTGACCTTGGTTTCTATAGGAATAAGTATAAGCAAGAACCTTTCTCCATACCATTTGTACTGTTACCTTGGTAATAACTATAAACATCAAGTGTTATCAATTCCAGAAGCAGACACTGTCTGAAAAATATGTCATTAACTTCAGAAAGTGCAGTCATTTAGAAGAGACTTAACTGAAAGGTGAAATTACTGAAAGGAGAATTCATTCTGTTCTTGTTCAAAGCAGGCAAGATGGCAACTGCAAAGAGCAGGCCCCTGAATCACTGCCTTTTTGGTTAGAGAACAAGTAGGAATGACTATACATATTTTTGTAAGATCTGGAAAATTTTGGAAGCATTTCTATTCTTTTTGACTGCCTATAGTTAAATGTTATTTAGCTCTGGGCTACCAACAGGGCAATGGCGGCCCAGAACAGGACAGGGGCTGTCCCTGCCCCTCAGATTTAGTACTTGAGGACCAGTTCCTGGGCTTTTTCTAAGATCACTTTTTTCTCATCTCTACATCTTCAAAGCCTCCAGAGAAAAGTACAAGGTGCCCTGGGATCCTCGTATGCAATGTGTGAGCGTGCCTGCAGCAGTTCTTTGGAAAAGCAGCAAGAAGTATTGGATTGCCGCAATGCATTTTATAATCCAGCTGCTAAATATCCACATGCAAAGGCCCCTAGCCCATCCATAAGTGAAAAAGTGTCGGGGGGGTCTGCTCAAGTCCACTGAGGCATAAGCGACACCACTGCACCCCAACCACCCTTCTTCAGAAAGCCCTGCAGGAAAAAAAATGGAGGAGCTACCTGGACCCTGGCACCATCCTCCACTCCCTCAGGACCAGAAGTGACTCAGCAGAAGACGATGCAGCACAGAACTGATTTGCTTGGCAGCCACCCCACTGCAGGTCCGCTAACACTGTTGTACAACGCCTTTCACTGATAATGAGTAAAGTGAAAACCCTTGCCTTTCTTGGAAGCGATACTCTAAACACGATGCAGCTAACATCCTAATCTAGCAAGCGGGAGTCACCCTTCTTAATAGTAACGCATGCCTCCATTCTTTCAGCCACACTAACAAGAGTCTTCCTATTTCTCATGGTCCGGGAGTTGGAGCCAGGCCTTGTCAGAGCAGGTCTCTGTGCCCCCCTTTAATGAAAGAGGAGACAAGCGCTCAGACTGCAAGCCTATTCTTTGGTCGGTTGTGCTTATTCCATGCCACCAAACAACTGTAGTGAAGTCTGTGTTGGAAGCCAGTAAAAGCTATTTTGTGATGATAAGGGATCAGGCTCTGTAAAATGTACCCAGAAATATAACAAGTAACACAGAGCAAATAGCTCTGGCCTATCAAGGTAATTTATATCCTGTTAACCAGAAAAAAAAATGGGCACAAGAGAAATCTGGAAGTGAAAATTAACTAAGAGCAGACTAATGACATAAACAAGAGAGAAATACAGCCTCCAGATCTGTGTAGCTGAGCCTGATGGATATCACAAGCTAGATTGCTAGGGGGTTTTCTTTTTAAAAGAACACAACAAATCGGGGAGGAAATTTTCCATTTGAAGCCAAACTACTGGATTCAGAGATTTGTGGGGGTATAAAAGACACAAGCACAGAGGAAAAAATCACCTGCCAACAGCTCTAGATGTGTTTTGCACCCCAGAACTAATTGCAAAACAATAACCATTATTTGAGAATAATTTTTGTTGCCAAAATTGACGACTAACATTATTTACAACCTGCTGTATGCCCACCTGCAGATCTAACTGAATTTAAAAAATACATACTCACACATACACACAGAAATAGTCATGAATAACTTTTTGGAAAAAAAAAAGTGTAGAATATGAATTTTAAATATTCCAGTTAAGCAAGCAAATTCCCCCCCTGTCGCAATATCCTCTTGCACCAAGGGCATTTGCTCCTGGTAGTGAAGAAATTTCTGGGTTTGGTGCATTTCTTTTAAATGTGTAAGAAAGGCTGCACATGTTCCCAGATGAAGAAAATCTGGCCACAGTTTCAACCTCGTCACTGACCTTGAAGCCACTTTACTATTCTCTTGCATATCTAGCTATGAAATCTTGATCCAAACTGCAGTGGGCTCTGCCATCTGTTTGATTCCCCTGCAGATCTGGGCAGAGCAGTTTTATGATCTCCTTCCACATCTATAATAGAGAGTATTTTTATAAAGGTGACAAATGCTACTGCTTAAAAAAACTGGGGGGATTTTGGTTTATTTTTTATTTTCAGTGTTGGAAAAAAATATTTTTATGGAGCTTTTATTTGCTCGTATTACCCCAAAACCCCACCAACGTAAGCATATGCTAAAATAATGGCAAGCTAAGCAAAGCAGAAATGATCAGGTTTCTGATTATATACCATTATATCTTATGCAACAGCAATACTGCTTGCCAAATTCAGAGTCCACAACATTTCTAAGCACAAAAGTAATTTTCAGATCTGAGGCTAGGTTTGCAGTGCTGACAGACTAAAATGCTCTCTTTCTTTACTTATAAGTTGACCTAATTTGACAGAAAAATCTTCAGGGGAAAGTAAATGTAGAACTCTGTGTTTTATTTGATACTGCTTTACCAACTACAGCAATGCTCTGAATGTCAGTGGTGTTATCCAGGCACTAAAAACTGAGCCCTGCATCAAAACATGTCCCTGAAAGGTGTACCTGGTTTTCTCACTCCTGCATGGGAGTGGTGAAGTTCTTTCCTTATGGTACCACCTCCATGGTGCACTCACCATGCGTCTTTTTTGTCCTGTTCCTGCACAGGAATAATATCCTGCCAGTAATTCACAAGTATTATAGAGGCCCTTGCTGTGCTTCTGAAGTCACCAGAAACTAGTAAAAGAAAAGGATATCATTTAGTTTGGCTTCCCGTGACTTGTGCACTCCATGTGGCTCCTTCACTTATGTATGTTGTGCAGCTGCCACGTGACAACCTCCCCAAAGGTGGCCTGTGGGATAAAAGATCCTGCGCACGTCTGCAGGCTGCGCTGGGACTCAA
Source organism: Steatornis caripensis (assembly GCA_013398225.1). Classification (NCBI taxonomy): domain Eukaryota; kingdom Metazoa; phylum Chordata; class Aves; order Caprimulgiformes; family Steatornithidae; genus Steatornis; species Steatornis caripensis. The sequence goes on along the minus strand of VZSC01005877.1, from coordinate 560,428 downwards.
GGAGGACTGTAAAACGCAAGTTGGAAGAAAAACAAGCAAATTGCTTCCCTGAAATGGAGAAAGAGAAGAGACAGGGAGACTTACTTCATTTTCTAAACCCTGTAGGTTCTCAGGCACCAAAGTGACAAATAAGAGACTTGCTGAATTCTTCTTCCCCATTGGGGACATTCACACGTGTGTCACTGGGATGCCTGCAGTGACGTCCATGGACTGATGGCACACTTTGCTTCCCTTATCCACAAAGGCAGGAAGACATGGGATGTTCTGGTGCTGATCTGCAACTCTTGAGTGCTAGGTCAGAAGGCCCAGGAAAAGCTGGACGGGGTAGGGAGGTCTTCAGAGATCGTTTCCACAGTGTGGTAGTGCTAATGTTTATGCAGCCCCTTTTTTATGTTTCCTTTTGCCATGTGAGACTGAGTATTGCATATAAGTGACTTTTACATCATTAAAAATTCTTTCAGATGAGTCAATAAACCTTTTCTCTCTGTTTCCAATACAAGTACATTTCTGTTGGTTGCCAGCCAAAAAAAAAAAAAAGAAACGTAAACTAATGTATACAATTCAGGACAAATGTGGAAAAGAACCATACATTTCAGAGGCAATGAACCATTACAAAACATTGTCAGTCTCAGCTATACATGTTAAAAAAAGAAAGCCCTAGTTGGTTCGTGTCAATTAAAAATCTGCGTATCTACAGTCTAAGTCTGGTCCCAGCAGACCCAGTGTGAAGGGCTGGCAATGCAGGCAACCTTTGTGCCTTATGTGTCAGTGACAGTGGCACTGGGGCTTGCCTGCTGTGCTCTGTTCTGGGGACAACGGCACACGTACAGGACCTGATCTCTTTGCCCTAACACTTGTTGCCCATACTGCTATTGGTTTCACCTGCATAGTGGGCTGAGCAGGCAGTTAACACAAGGGCCTAGGGGAGACTGTGAGGCAAAGACGCATGGGGGTGATGGTGGCCAAAAGCCATAAGAGAGAGGGAAGGTGCCTATATGAAGAAGCTGCCTCAGGGGTGGGATATCAGAAGTTGAAATGGAAGAGAGACGCCCTCAGAGCTGCAGGGAGCAGAGGCAGCCATGCGTTATCCACTGGTGCCCCATAAGGAGGAATGGGGGAGCATGACGCAAGATGTCCCGGTGCCTTTCCTATGCACCTCCTCGTCCTCCTGCTCTCAACTCCCTTTCCCTTGAGCTTGTCCTTTCGCTCCTGCTGATTGAGCATATGGTGCTTTGCTTCCAGCGCCAGGGAGACTTTGCGAACAAGCTGCGTATGCTTCTTGCATTGTGTTCCTTGACCTGACCCCATCTATGGTGGGTGGCCAGCTGGGAGCACAGGCATGGGCATGGGCACGGCTGCAATGTAGCTGCAGCGTAGCTCAGGCAGAGGGCACGGGTAGAGCGCCCAGCTTAAAAGCACCTCCTGAGAGAAGGGTAGCCTTTCCCACTGAAGCTTCTCACAGTGTTTTCTCAAACACCTCTTTGATTCAAGACGTGATGCCTGGACCCAATATCTAAGCTGGCCCTGAGCCCAAGCAGTCAAGACCCTAGGCAGGGTCAGAGGGTATGCTAGGAGCCTGACAGGCTCTGCTTGTTATGGCTGGTAAGACTGACATGGATTGAGTCCCTGACTGTTTGCAACTCCTCTGTTTAGAGGAACAGAGCTCCTCACAAAATGGCTTTGGAAATTGTTGTAACGTTGTGGAGGAAATGAAACTGCTCACTGGAGGAACCTGAGAAGGATAAGCAAAGGGTGTCTCTGGGAAAGAATGCTGAGTTTGCTTTTCCAGAAGGAAGGGATATGAGTGCAAAGCAAAAAAACCTCTGCAAGGGAAGAAGCGTTGCACTCGTCCACCTCTCTCAGCTCATCCAAGAAACAGCACCTGAGTGAGCAGTTCACATCAGCTCCGTTCCCCAGCATCACAGGGGAGAAGCATGCTCCAGAAACAACAGCTGGGCTCTAAGCTGGAGCTAGACTCTTTGTATGCTCATGTAACAGATACCTGTATGCAACATGCAATAGGCTGTCTTTAAAAATCAAGACCTCTGCCTAGACTAGCACTGCAGCGGGCATAAGATATGCTCCAAGTATCAGTCTTGTTTCTTTGGTTAAGACTTGTTGTCATTATACTTCATCTGTAATGAATTGTTTTTCAAAAGTTATTGCTTTATACAGCTTAATTCTATTCACCAAAACATGCTGACTACTAAATTATTGCAATGTTTTCTCTTTTTATCACTAGGATGCTGTTGTAAAATAATGGCTACTTTAAAAATCAATCCTCTTGTTTTCTGGAGGCATGAAGAGGAGTCATTGTTTAGAGGAGTAGAAGGAAACCTAGGCACCACTTCAAGAGAAAACATATTAGCTCAAAATTCATGCAGTGTACCTTAAAGTTCCTTTGAATGCGTGCACAGTCTCATTTTGCCACCTTGAGCACGGTTATTTACCAAAGAGGTCTTCGGCTGACCGTGGCCTCTGTGACTCTCTTCACACTGTCTCTTGTCCTCCTCTATAAAGCAGTGATTCCTCTTGGTCTCCCAGGGCATCTTCTTTCATCCTCCCACTGGGAAACAGGTCCTGCCAGTTTTACCCTGAAGTTAACAACAGAATTAGCAGGTCCCTGACGTGATCCTCTTCCTATGGTGCTTCACCTCGTCCTATGCTGCTGTGTCACACTAACATAGCATCACTTTCCATTGCAGTGGAATTTCTGCATCCTGACCTCCCTTGGCAGCATCCATGTTGTGCATAGTCCATTAGCTGTCTCACGTCTGAGGTTCCCCAATCCTTCAATCCACAAGCCGAGGACATTCAGGAGTCCCTGAAAATACTGCACAATAAGCAGACAGTGACATGTCAGTCAGGAGTCTGCATCTGTCCCGTAAGCAGATACCTGCACCTGCATAACATAAAACCTGGAATTTGCTTGCCCCTACATCTTATATGAACACTTACAAACCTGCGATGACAAGAGGTAACTTCTGCCAGGGCTGGAGAATAGGCCAGGATCTCCGGTTCTGCCTGCGCTTGCTTCAGGGCAGACTAGGGAGAAACACAGTGAAAACAAATCACGGCACAGTTAAGAATAGGAGGAAAATGGAAACAGTATCGAACGCTGTGGTGTTCAAATGTTAAGGTGCGGCTCCACCACGCTTCTTGACAGAAGCTAAATAACAGAAAATTGTGGATGAGAGAGACCTCATGGATGCTTCTTAACCCATCACATTGATCTTTCCAGAAGAAGAAATGATCTAATTCCTCCCAAGGTAATTGTAAATTACCTACTGACCTTAAGAAAATGTCCACGTATTCCAGGGACACCAGGACAGAATCTGGCTCTGGTATTCAGAACTACAAGGAAAGAAAACAATTTAAAAAAGAGAAACCACAGAGCATGCAGAGTGTGAAAAACCAATCTGAGGGACTTGGCAAATGTGCAGGGTTAATTGTCACTTTACTGCTAAAGATGAAGATTATAAATATGTAGGGCTCAATTTTTCTTGCTGTGTGTCAAAACTCGTATCATCTGGAGATGTAATAATGCTTCTCCTGAAATAATACAGATATGCTCTTTGTGTATTTTTCTGCTTTCTGACCTCTTATCTTTTCCAAGTCCTCCGCCCTTTCACTGTAGATACTGGTGATCTTAATTTACCCTGTTATGGTAGTTATACTTAGTCACCAATGTACCTTTCTGTTCCATTCCCTTCAGGGAGGACACTTTGCATAGCTTTAGAGTAAGCAGAAAAGTCATCACAAGCCATCAGAAGTGCCTGCCTGCAAAACAGCTAGAAATTTCCCTTTGCAATCACAGTACTTGCTGAGAAATAGGAAAAGTTATGAAAAGCGTATTTGTATTGACATTACTGATAAAAGCCAGATATTACATGCCTGCTCTGAAAGGAAACGGGATAAAGGACATTGCTCCACAACACATGCCCTCCTGCCTCCACATGGTTGGATTTTGGGACAAAGGTGCTCAAGCTTCGGAAGTAAAGCTGCAAAAAATCAAGAAATTCATTGTCCCCATAGAAAGGAACAATCCAGAGCCAATGGAACATCGCAGCACAGCAGAGCCCTTGTTCTATCATCTACTAATTATTATACACCAGCACTAAAACAAACACAGCAAGCGGATATACCTAGTTGCTATCTGGCTTCCGGGAGGAAGACAGTGTAACCTTTATCTCAGTTTTGTTACTCTCTGTACCATTTTTAATCTTGTAACTGGTTAGTTTGTGTTTTTAGAGGTATAAAGTTCACTCCTTTTACCTCTTTTGTCTACTAAAACTACTTATTTTGATTCCCTTGACGTCTCTTTTTGGCATTAATTTACTGAGCATAAATCATACAGCATGACATGCATTTCTGTAAAGCACCCTGAGACTTTCTTAAAAGGTCTGTTAAAGCTGCTTGGTATTTCTACTCCTTCCTAATATGTACTGCTTGCTCATCAGTTTGAGGTGGCACTATGTTCTCAATACTGCAGATCCATTCCACAAGCCCTTTTTCCTGAATTGATGCTGAATATGTGTTTCATCCTAAATCATACTTGATAAACTGCTAAAGCATCGTGATGTCTGTATTTGCTCCCTTATGACTGTGCTGGATGTTCTTCATCGGTTGTTGTAAACGGGCATACCTTACTTGTCATCATCAAAACTACCTGTGCCTCCTTACAGGGTCTCTTCTGACAAATGTTTCTCTGAGATTGGCTGTGTATGCCCCATGGCTTCCCTGGGGGCATATAAAGCCTGAGGCTTCCTTAGAAAACACATTTTGAGGCTTGGGCCTGACAGCTTGGTACCATTGACGGACCGGCCACATAAGAAATTGGCTGCCATGCAAGAGCTCTGCTTTCTTAGAGCCAAATTACTACATGGTGGTGTCAGTGGGACCTGCACAGAGCCTCCTGAACTCACTCAAGACACACAAAGGCAGCAAAATTATCAGAGTTTTGTTTTTCCCTCTGCTTTCTGCCTTTTGCCAAAAAGATTGCCTTTACTCTGCAATGGCGTGATGCAAGCTGTAGGTACTGCCAGCTGAGGACAGCTGCTGGCTGGCAACATGGAGAGAGGAGGAGTGACAGAAAGAGAAAAGAAACCAAACGTCTGATCTCCAGGGAGGCTGAAGCGAGCGTGGATTGTAAGCTTGAGTGCCCAGTAAGGGACAGCAGAGGTTGCAGTCGTTACCTTCAACAGTACCACAGGGAATCTGGGGAAGGCCAGAGTGGGCATGAAGAGAAGAAAGCACCACATTTTGTTACATCTGCTACAATCGCAGAAGGGTGCAAAGCCTTATCACACTTGATAAAATGGCTGTTTACATCTTTCCATCACTTTCCCAGAAAGTTTCCGTTTAACCACCAAATAACCAATGTCACCTTCAGGTAAGGGTGGAAGTCCTCATTCTCACTTTCTGCAGTGCGATGCTCTCCTGTTGTCAGATGAAGGAGCTCCTTCTAGACCGATGTGCTGCAGAGAGACTTATTAAGAAAGAGGATATTCTCTGTGCATTATAAAGAAAAAGGAGCTCATGGGCCCCGGTTGTGAGCAGAATCTCTTGCAAACTGCTGGTGTTTTAAAGAAATATTTTTCAAATGACACAGCTGGGCAAAAATGTCCAGTTTGAGTAACTACAAGAATGTTCTCTCTGCAGGGAGATGTGAAGAGCAATTATGTTCCCAACTCTGCAAACATGGATTACAGAACTGAAAACGTATTTTGCTTTAGAAAGACTTGCTTTGATTTTGTTCAAGAAGTACTTGAAAATCTGCACTCTCAAATCTGCAAAAATATGATAAAATAATTTGAAAAAGTAAATCTGTTTCCAACGCACACATGATAGCTAGCAATTGTTCAGTAATTCCATTTAAGCCTAAACTGTGTGATGGCTTGGTGCACTTGTCATACTTTAATGGTATTTGCTGTAACCAGGCAGCTTTATGTCCAGCTCGGTTCAGACATCCTCATTTTTAGACCAAAATTTGCATCTACATACAATAAAGTATATGTCAAAAAGCAACTCAGTGTTCCTCCAAAGACAGTCTTGGCAGGAGACTGTGAGTTCGTGTGGAGATGACGTGGAGTATCTGGTTCTCAGTTCTCAGGACATCATCCTTGCGAGAAGACTCGGGGGCTGACGTCTCTTGCAAGAGCAGCTTGGCCTTCCCCCAAGCCCTGCTGCTGTATCTCTGCCCCTGGAAGTGTGAAACAGAAGACGACACAAGTGACAGTCCCAAGTGACAAGTGACAGTGCTGGAGACAACAGCACCCTCTTTGGAAAACCGGTCACTTAGCCTGCACCGTTCCCTGCCAAGCAATGGAAGCTAATCTTTTAGAGGCGAACACTTCTCTGGGTGCCTAATGTCAAGCTGAGACACCTCAAGTATCTCAAGGTAGCACTCAGGAGTGAACTAAAATCACACTCTATCAGCAAAAAAATGTGAGCCATCGCCTTTGTCAACATCAGCACCTACCAAGATGGCCATACGTGCTTTCTGTTGGCTGGCTATTTAAATTCTGGTTGATATTACATTTTGTTTCACGCTTTCTTAAAAACACTTGAAGTGGAGAGGAGGTACGATGATAGCTACAGAAATAAATGGTTACTGTCCCCTGGCCTGCCACAGCAGCATTTATCTTTTCTACAGCCCACGTGTGAGGGGCAGTAAGGTAAGTTTCTCTTGCTCTTGCTTATCTATTTGCTGTCAAAAATCTTCCTGTAACTTTTGTACAGTGAATATTTATAACTGTTGTTAGTGACAATATAATTTTTTGCAGTTACTGCACTTATTTACATTTTAATGGCCAAGTCAATAAAGATTTATGCACCTGTCATCTGAATTTTCCACAAAAGTGGTGAATGCTTAAAAAACCCAGCATCTCCTGCAGAATACTCCCTCTCCAAGCACCCTTTACATGCCTTCACTGTTTTGGGAAACAGTAGGCTATCCATTAAAATAACCAACTCTTAAAGTCGTAAGTCAAGCCCAGCAAAATCTCACAGCAGTCTTAATGGCAAAACGTCTGGATATTACAAAAGCACTTGCTCAGGGACCATTTTTTCTCTCTGTTTTTAAACACTGTCCCTTGCACAGTGAAGTCTGTTTTATCATTTTGATATGCCCCAGCTACAGAAACTGCATTGTTTCTGTAGCTTGAGGAGATACGCTGCTTAGCATTGACCTTGTTTCGATTCCAATGTGGTAGAAGGTACAGTTCAGAGCACCGCTTTGGGGGGTGTGGATGCGCACAATTTAGGAGGGGCATGCTGCGCTCCAGCGTTCACTCCCATGCAAGCATACCTTCCTCCAGAACGTGAAAAGAAAACCTGAAACCATTGCCTCCACGTCGGCCCGTGGCAGGCTACCGATGTACACGTGCACACTCATTTTGGCCATACTTTTCGTGAAGGCAGCCGCGCCACAAGCTTCTTTTATGCCCACCCAGAAGACGCTGGCAAGACCCACATTGCTGCTCTTCTGCCAGGGCTCTGCAGGACCAGCTCCCTTTCCATTCCTAGACTAATATGTTTTTTTCTCTGCTGTCCATCCCTTGCTGGATTTCATGGTGGACGGGTAGCTACAGTGATGATAACCAGAAGACAGGGCTCTGTTCTCTCTCCAGGGTGTGCTCCTGCTCAATGCCATCCTGGCCTGGCAGGGATGAGCCAGGTCTGTTCCAGCTGAAGCTCAGGGTGCCAAAGACATGCAGAAGTACATTTCTGATCAGTTTAGGCTGGGGTTCAATGTTCAGGTTAGTTTTAGGAGAAAGTTTGGATTTGAGGCTGAGGTGAAACCAAGGTTAGGGACCAGGCACCAGCAGCATCCCAGCTTCACGACCTGCTCTTGTAAGGTAACACTGACAAATCCTTCCATCTCAACCCAGTCCCTTGCACTAGAGCTGCCCAAGGGAGGTACGTCAGAGACGCAGGGCTGGAGCAGCCCTGGTGCAGAGTTCTTGCTCTTAGATACAGCCCGGCTCACCCGTATTAAGTGGCTGTAAGCAAAGCGCTGCTAAACCCCTGGTACTTGCACTTGCTAAGGTCTCCAGATCCTTGCAGCTTGAATACGAGCACAAATTTTCATCGTGACACCGAAAGACGTTTCCTCCCATGCCGCCAATTCCCTGTCCGGCTGTGACTTTCCACCACACACACCCACTCCCCCCAGGCAGATGAAGTTTCAGCGGGTTACGCGGTGCTGAGAAGGGGCCGCAGCTGCAGCGGCGGGGCCGGCGGCGGGTCGGTCCCCCC
>VZSC01005877.1:527028-551826 GCA_013398225.1 Steatornis caripensis | reverse complement strand
GGGCTGCGGGGCTCCGCCGGGATGGCACCGGTGTGCCGTGCGGGGCCGAGCCCCTACTGATGCCGGAGTATATATGTGCATACACATACATAGATATATATGCACGCATATATAAAAAATATTTTTTTTTGCCTCTTCTTGCGGCGAGCAAATACCCCCGAGCCCCCGCGGGGGAAGGTTGCAGGGGTCTCCCCGGCTGCCGCGATGGCCGCCCGCCTCCCCGCTGCCTCCCTGGCCCGCTGGACCGGGGACGGGGAGGGGGGGCTGCGGGGCGGCCCCGCCGCCCGTCTCCCCGCTGCCTACCGCATCCCCGTCCCGCCGCGGTGCCCGGAGCGGGGGGCGCCTCCGTGACCCCCCCAGCCCCGCCACCCGGTGCTCGGCGCGGCTCTTACCTGGGCGCACCGGGTGCTGACCTCCGCCGCCGCCCGGTAAATCCTCCGCGCTGCGTTTCGTAACCCGGCTCAGGCTCCCGTAAACCATTTTTTTTTGACCCAGATACATTAATTGAGTTGCAGTGATTGACTGGCTGACGGGGAGCCGGGTTCTTCAGGCGACCCCGGAGGCTGGAGCTTCTCGCAGCCTCCTGCCCTGTTACTCAGCAGATCCCTGGCATGAGCAGCGCATGGTGGCGGCAATCTGCAGATTAAAGACCTTTTAATGGTACATGGTGACAACATATGATAATGGCCCCACTGTGTACCGTTAGAGACCGTAATCTGCACATCATCGGTACGATACACTGAAGCGAATTTGTCGCTTCCTAGCAAGGGAAGCCGGTTGTGTATTATCGTTTTCGTAGCTTTATGCTGTGAACGGTGTCTGTGGAACGGAGTCACTCGAATTTTCGGCATTCTGCTTAAAAATGCATTCTGACTGAAGAATTGCTTATTCATGGCAATAATGTTCTGCATCTTTATCGTGAACATATGACTTTTGCCATTTCAATTTTAACTTCACAGGCTTTTTTTTTTTTAAAAAAAGAACATAACCAAAAGTCATTTTGCTAATCCATACTTACGGTAGTACCTCTGCGTTATTGACCTCCCCACTCCCCAGCATTTAACATACACCCCCCCACCTTCTTTTTTAACAATTTTGGTGGTAACTGCAGCAGATGTGTCTGATGACTGAAATGGACAGGAAGCCGGAATCATCTGTTGGTTTTTTTGTTGGCAAGTAGATCCTTCGCACTAGTCTCAAGGAGGTAGGTTCCTAAGTTTATACACTTGCCACAATCTCAAGATTCATCCTTTCCAGTGCTCTGTTCTCAACGGATTTACAAGAAACCCCTCTTCTTCCTGTAATTACTGAGCAACTGCAGAAGCTCTGGTGAATTCACGGTATATTTTGGAATTGCGTCTTTTTAAAAGTGACCACTGTATCTGCTGTAGCCTGAATAAACAGAGGACTTAAATTGGCATGCCTGTCGAGCTAGCACATTTCACGAACGTTAATCTCATTAAAAAAGAGAGAATTGTACATTGAGCCAAGCAGCTGGCTAAGGGCATTTGCACTGTTGGCTGTCATGGTGCCAGGCCAGGTTGACAGCTGGGACCTCATAGGGTAAATAACACAGCTGAGCTCTGGTTTGGGCTACAGCAATGCATCTGTGCTGGTGGGATGTTCTAGTGCAAATTCTTTTCCTCTGAACTGTCTGTCAGGGTCCTGTGTGTCCCAGCCTTCTCGAAGGGCACGGCCCACTAAGGTGGCTCTTCCAGTTACTTGACAGCCGTCAGCGTGTTTGTCTGCTTGTCCTCTTCCTTGAGCTTGGAAAAGGAGGAAGAAAATAAACATTTGGAGTTAGAATCCTGCAACCACGAGCAAAAGAGAGCCAATTTCTGTTCCGTCATGTCTGCTGTTGCATCTGGTTGCCCAGGGCACCAGCCTAGGGAAACCTAGGCAGATCTCAATGAGAGAAGACAGCAAAGGGCTTGGTAGAGGTCCGGAGCAGTTGACCCTAAGCCCTAAGACCCTAAGTCTTCGTCAGTTGTTCTTTCTTTTGAGACAGAAGAACAAAAACTCATTCACATTTTAGGACCCTTTCTGGGCTTGAAACAATCCATTTGGTATGAACCGGAGCAGGCTGCAACTATTGCCATGAGTAGAGCAGAAACATGGTGTCTTCTGGCCGTATTCTCCTTTTCTTTTTACAGGCACGTTTGAGAGCTGAGGGATGCATGGAGTTGTCTCGATCCCTCTCCATTATTTTCTGGGGTGCTCTTCACGCTTTCACATGTTGCTGGCTCCAGAGTCAGTGTAACTGAAATTTGAGTTTGAGCAAATTCTCAGAGCTGAAATATGGGACGGATTCAACAGGAGGAACTATTTCTAAAATTTATTTCTTGGACTTATCTAAATACCAGAAAGAAACCATGCCAGTGCCACAAATGGCTGGTTTGTAGAACTTTATTCTGATGACTTCCCCACATTTTTTGAGAGGTTGTAAGCTGGTTTCTGAAGGAGAAAGCCCTGTGTTGCCAAGCTGCAGCTTGTATGAGATTTTTCTAGCTCTGGGGATGGAGTTGCAGTATAATATACAGAGGAAAGTGGTCCTGTGACAGTGAGGTATGTGACGGAAACCCTTCGGATATCTGGCCAGGTGGTTATGGTTGGTGATGTGCGGGGACGGGGAGAGAAGATGCTTCTTTAAATCCAGTGAGCTGTTTTGAAACATCTAGAAGGACTTCTCTGTGTTTCTCTTCTTTTCTAAAAGAAGAAAATCTATGCACGCGGAACATTCCTATCACGGTTATTTTTCAGGGTTAAATATGAATTGCATTTGTATCAATGGGTGAGCTGTATGTAGATGAAGGCTTTTAGTATAAGCATTAAATGAGGTTCCACTGACTACATGGGAGCTGCAGGGTGGTAATGAGACACGGTTCATTCAGATTTCGTACTGCGTAGCTTTTTCCTTTCCAAATAGGTTTTATTTAATGGTATTTGTTATTTTGGTAGCTTCCTCTTCTCCCCCTCACCATACTTCCCAACTTCTTTCTGTAAATGTATCATCAAGGTAAAAAAATTCCATAAACAGAGAAAACAAGCTTTTTATGTGCTCATATGTATTGTTATTCATAATATACATTAAATGCCTAGGGTTACTGCTTTTGGTCCTGAAGGGATGTAGCAATAAAAATTCAACAGCCATTTTTTTCCTAATCAGAATTCTGTACTGAATGCATCTGGTTTGGAACTAGTAGATTAAAAGAAGGCAATAAAAGCACTGCTTGGCTGCTAGATTTTTTTTTTTCCTTTTGGGTATCATAAATTGCTTGCATAGAAATCCAAGATATAACCTGTCTTATTTTTAAGGGAAGATGAATTTTGGATTAGAATTCAAAGTGTATTTTTTATAGCGGACTGAAACCTTTAAGCACTCCTTAGTACCTTTTATTTATCTAGTTCTTAAGTGTTCTTATGTGTTAAAATGTATGTATACTTAATATTTCATTGTAGGCTTTGAAATATATTTTGTTATAAAATTAATGGTCTGTCTCAATGTGTTTTGGGAGGGAGCTTTAAGGGTGCATGCACTGGTCCTTAAAGTTATAGGGCTGCAGAAAATGGTTTTCATCTTCCATGCAAGGCTTGCTGTTGCCCCAAACAGGCACCGTAGCAAAGGGATTAGCTTCTGATTTTAGGCCCTGTGAGACACTTGGTACTCAAATGAGTGCCTTGTGTATGCTGTCCTGCTGGTATGGGGGTTTCTTGCTGTTAATTAATGTAGCAAAAGCATATAAGTAGAGTTTCCATTCAGATATTTTTCCAAGGTGGGTCACTGATCTGATGAGCAGCTTCTGACCAAGATCAATGTTTGGGATACTAAATTAAGTTCTTAGAACTTGGCTTGTCTTTTGTTATGTGATAAAATCGGAACTAAGGTACCTGTTTGCAATAGCAGTAGTTTAGTTTTCCAAGTTTTTGCTGCTTGGAAAATGGACCTGTGCATGCTGGTACGACCCCTTGGAGGTTCGCAGGTGGCAGGAGAGACGTGGGGCGGAGTGTGGCGGGACAGATAAGTGTCGCTTGGCTGCAAGGCCACAGCTGACACCATGATTTTAAAAACGCTTAAAATTGCATGTTTCTGTATCATTCGTCTTTTAGCCAGTTCCTCTGGTGGCGGCAGGAATGTGGTGTCACTGGCACGGAGGGGTCAGCTGGTCTGAAGATGGCTCTGTGAAGGACGAGGTGCTCAGGCCCCCTCTGGCACGGGGCGCATGGGGGCAGCTGGTGTCTGCTTCAGAGAAGCAGCCCCCCCATCTCCCTCTTCTCTCAGGCTTCCTCGAGAAGGAGGTCACTGGTGGGGGGCTGGGAGCGGCTGCGGTGTTGGGGCGGGCAGCTCCCGGTGCTCACGCTGCAGCGGTACGGCAGAGGTGGCATTCGCCCACCATTTCGGGAGCTCACAAAGCCGTTTTCTGGGAAATGCCCAAGACAAAGAGCAAGCGCGATGGCCTGCTCTGTAACACAAATTTATGGCTGAACTGCTGACCCGCCTTCAAATGCAGCCATTCGAGCTGTGCATTATAATAGGGGATTAAATTTGTGTGTCCCTTTGAGTTACTAGTGGCATTAGTCGTCTTCACTATGAATGTCCAGCCGGGTTGCTGAAATTACTGTTTTTCTCTTCAGAACTTCTTTCCAGTGCTTCTGCATTGGTTTCTGCATGTGTCTGGTCTTTTTAATACCTTTTACCATGCCTATGTTTTTTCTTTTCTTTTTTTTTTAATATCTTTTAGTAGATGGTTTTAAAGGAAATATTTTGGGAAATGTTATAGCTTTCCCTCATGGCTTAGATTGCTCAATCTTTTGGTGGTTTCATTGACTTCAAAGTCATCATTGCTATACTTTTAGAAAGAAATTTTATTATTTGTACATAGTTACCTGAAATCCAGAAAAATTACACTCTCAAAAATGCACAATATCCCTGTCATGATAGGTTTGAAGTGCTCCGTTGTTTAGGCACAAACCTCATCCAGTTGCCTCCTTAAGTCAGTTGTTTCCTGTTCTGTTCTCATAATGACATACGTGAAAGATTAAAGATAACGCTGTTTTCTTGTGAGCGTAGCCTAAGGTGAATTCTGTGGCTAAATAAATAACTGGATTAAAAAAAAAAGAAATAAAAAGGCTAGGTGGTGTTTAAAACCATAGCTCCAGTGTCAGCTTTCTAGGTTTCCTGTTGGGGTACTTACCCAACTTGGCTTAGTTTTGCAGGGTTTTCTTGTGAGACTTTTTGTTTTTATCGCAGCTGCGATATAAAACCCTCTTAATGACAGGCCTAACAGAGGAGAGCCATGCCAACATGACAGCTCTGGTAAGCGCAAGTAAACAGAGAAGATAAAGCTGTGAGTCCCACTTGCGCTCCGAAGCAAGTGCTGGGGCTGTTCTGGCAGGTGGGCCGGGAGGAGGCGCAGCGGCAGCCCCAGCCTGTCCCCAGGGTCACCTGTGGGTTGTACAGCACGGGGTTGGGGGGGAAAGCTGCCGTGTGGCGTCCAGATGTGCCTTCAGACATTGCGAGGACCCCACGCTGTTCTCCTCCCCAGCAGGGAATCGGTTTTGTGAATGTAGTCGCCTTGCGTATTTTGGAGCAGAGTTGTTGGCGAGTCGGTGTAGTTTTTGCATTGCTGGTGGCCGTTCATGTTCTGAAAATTGTGTTTGTATGGTACAAACTAGCATCGTACACCTCATTTAAGGGAGTAATTGACTCTGCTGTTGGCTAAATGCTCCTTCTTTTCCTGCTGTTTGTGTAACTATGCTTATGTCTTGGTGAGGTACCTGCTACACATTGACCTTGCAGTTTGTACCCGAACACTTCTCTAGGTTGAGGATGGTAACTTTTTCACATTAACAGGTCAGTTTGGACTGGTGAAGAGGGATAGCAGGTGACTTGAAGGGTTTCAGTTATATTTGGAAAGACATTGGATGCATTTGTAAACAAGCAGCGGCAGAAGTCCTTGCTCTTTCACAGGTGATGGGACGGGGTGGGGTACAGTGGAGTACTGCTGTACGTGTGGCAAACAGTTTGGCTGTTTAGCGTTCACTCCTGCCCTAAGCAACCTGTTATGTGGCCTAAAGAGTACAAATACAAATTCTAGGGCAGGGTGCTGGGGAGGCCTTGTTAGCACTTTTCTGTCGAGAGGGCAGTAAAGTCCTTTTTCTTGGATGCTGGTTTGTACAAGCCTTGCTCGTCAAGGAAACGGAGGCAGTTATTGTAGGCGAACCAAGGGATTTTAAAATGAATCCAAGAATCTGATTTTATCTCTGATTATGTGACTATTTATCAATTCCCTGTGCTGTCATGGAGGTAAATTAGGTTACCTGGTACTGTTAGTTGTCTCCGTCTCTGGATTTTTATCATCATTTCTTCGGTTGTTGCGACTGTCCTACAAATTTATGTGCCAATGAGTTAATAGATTAATATCTAGAAAGCCTCTTTGTGCATGTGAGCTTGCAAAAACATATCCTTCAGTCTTTCACATGCTTTTTTTAAGTCCAACGTTACTTCTTGCAGAGATGCTGGCTTTACTGTAATATCGCGTCTGTTCTGCATCCACCAAATTTGCAGGTGAAAATCCTGCTGACCTGGGTGTCTTGCAAACCTAGGTGACTGAATCTTTAGCATAAAATACAAGACTGCAGAGGTGACTATAAAGAGCAGATGATAGTTACTGTAAGGCCATTTTTATTTGCATAATGTTATTTCTTTAGACTCATCACTATTAATTAGCATTTAATCATCTCTCAGAGAATAGATCCTTCACATCAGCAGAGCAGGCCTCTTTCCATCTTAGCTCCCTTTCACTGTGGTGGGCAAATGGCTTATACGTTCTGTCTTCATACAGTTCTGGGTTATGAGAGGGAAGCATTTAAATTTCTCTTGTGCTAAAGGGACTCTGAAGCACGGCACGCTCATGTCTTACTGGATTATCGTTATTTCATAGCTGAGCTGGTTCTTTGAGCTCTGGGAGTAGGCCACAGGTTTTTTAGGAGCTGTCATAAAAGAATGGAAGCAATGCTGTTAATATTAATTTTGCTGTAATTGCCATGTAGTGTTTTGCAAGATGTTTTCCAGATGTTCTTTTTTCACCTATAAGGTTCTGGGGACAGTGCTAAAATCCTTAAAAGAAGCAAGCAGCCCCCCTTCCCGCTTCATTTCTTGCTTCCGCCATCTCCCTGAATTGCCGTGCTCAGTTCAGGTGCTGGCTGGTCACTGTGTGGTGCCCGCGGTGCCACCCCACCTCCCGGAGCCCAGGCTGGATGCCCCACAAGGCAGGAGGACTCTGCGGAGCAGCCCAGGCTGGACAGAAGGCCGAAAGCGTGTCTTGTCATGGTTTCTTTCAGGGAGTTATTTGCTGTGAGCTTTGACAAAAGGTTGGGTTTGGTTTGGGCTGCGTGTGGATTTGGATGGATCAGGTTGAAATGTTCTTTTTTTTATATTCAAACAGGTTTTTTAAAGAGTTTATTTGCTAGGAGAATGTGATAGTGCGAGTAATGAGGTGATGGACATGATCTGCAAAAGTCTGTGGATCTTGGGAGCAGACCTAAGGAAAAGGTTGGCGTGCTTATATGGTGCAGCAGCAGAGAAAGAGGAGAGGAGAGGGGAGGGGAGGGGAGGGGAGGGAAGAGGAGAGGAGAGGGTGAAACCCTGTGAACATCATAGGAAGAGGAGCACTTAACGTTTCACTAAAACTGTGACGTGAAGGAAGCCCCTGCTATATGACCCTTATAACCACTCAGTGCCTTAATGCCTTTGAATAGAAATGAGCAGCTCAGGCCTGCTGATGCCACAGGATTGACATTACCAGTTAAGCTAACAAGTTCTTGAGGATCTTGTTCCTGACCAGATTACAGGTACTGCTTCACAGAATGTAGGACATGCAAACAGAAAATTATGCTGAATGCCACCAGCAAAGTATGTTTGCAACTCACCCCTAGCACATGAGAAACTATTCTTATTGCAGGGACCTAAGTACTTTCCCTGCAACTGAAGTTTCAGCTAGATCATGCTGATTTAATCCTTTGGTAAGTTTTAAAAACATTTATCATTTGGAAGGAGTTTCCAGTGGTTTGGCCTCTGTCTGGCAACAACTTTCAAGTGCTTAGAAAATTCCTTTAGCATTCTTGCCAACAGAATATGAAAAAGTGCTCATTTTGTAACTTTCTGAAAATAAATGGGAGCTATATCAAAACATGAGATTTTTGGTAGAGGTAGTCCTCTCAGGGATGGAAACTGTCAGTGAGTTCGGAAATCCTAAAAAAATGAAATTTTAAAAGAAACAAGATTTTCCTGAATATGCCAGGTAACGCTGGCATTCTTTTTTGAAGCTGGACTTGAAACTTGGACCGGTTTATGGCATCATGGCATGTGTTGAATCAGTCCAATTAGGCAAACCAAGGCTTGCCCTTTTGAAGATCTATAACGTGTGTTGGCTTCAAAGTTGTATCTGGGGATTCGGGCCCAACCAGAGTTGAAAGTCTGTAGCAGAGGCGGGGAACCTGGTGTCTGCGGACCCACGTGATCTGCGAGGATGTACACCTGGATTGGGATTTTTGTCCACATCAGAAGACAACGCAAAGGTGCATGACGGTGTGCAGCTTGCCTGAGGCTGTCCAAATGCTCTTCTCTGACCTCACCAAAGAAAATGTGAATGGCATTGCATAGAGTGTACAGAAACCTGTGCAGATCAATTCCAAAAGCTGTCTGAGATGGAGGACTGCTGCAAATTTCGTATGGTGAGGAGGAGGGGGGAAGATCCCATGATTTCTGTTGTGTTCTCTAATAGTGTCCTGGCCAAAGCATTTTCATTACAATTTGCTGTTGCCACCACTGCATCGAAAGACAATCTAACCACCAGAAATCTGCCAGGAAACTTAGGGCTTTTATTCTTGCAAGGTTAAGACAAAAGAGAGAGGACACTTTCCAGGTATGTATTAACAGAAGAAAAGATGGAAACTCAGTCCTGCTGTATGTGATTCACTTCAATAGTATGTAACATCTAAATGCGTCTAATTAGGATTTGAATGATAACGCAATTAAGTGCATGTCACTTCCGTTTCCATTTGAAAGCAAAGAGGAAACAGAAATAGATATAGGTTACTCTCAGTACCTCGACGCTCTCCCTGAAGGCTGCATCTCGTTGCTGGAATCATTTTTACTCGTGCAGCCGTGCTGTGCTGGATGTAGGACTTACTTACTGCTCTGCAGTGTGCGCTGATTGCAGACAGAGTGTGATTCAATTTACTTGTAAAATAATGTCTTATAGGAAACCAGCAGCTGATACTATTGCATGTTCAGAGATTTTTTTTAACCTCCTATTGGTTTCCAGGTCATCAATGCTATGTTAGAGCTGCTTTTGTTTATAGCCACGTCTTTAAGTCAGTTGAAGCAGACCCAGTTTGCAGTTGCTGGCTAATGTTGAGATCAGCTTGTGTATTATCTGGGACCGAGTTTCTCTTTCCAGTATACTTCAGCAAAGACTGCTGAGTTAAATTATGCAGGTTGAATGACCTAGAGGCTTAAATTGATCCCTCTTGTCCCAGAACAACTTACAGACCATCTATGCATCACCTGCAGACTCTGGGTGTTTTTTCACATGCAAGTGCAGTTTAAAACCACCCGAAGAAAGAACCAGGACCTCAAGATCTTGGGGAGCTGGCTGTCAGGAGTATTTCGGTATTATTTCCTGGAACATACAAGCCAAGCTCCAGTGTATTTCTTGCTGCCTGTTCTCCTAAAACAGGGGATGATGCAAAGGGATTGGATCAGGATTTACTACCGGAAGGTCACACCTTTCAAACAGAAAAAAAAATTAGTTCATGGTGAGGGCATCACAGGTTTATTTTTGTCATGGTGGTAAGACCCGGGATGCATACAGCCTTTCTAGGAGGCAGCAAGACCTTGCTGTACTGAGTATGTGCAGGATCTTGGTGCAGCTTTCAGAGTGCTTGTGCAAAAGTCTTGCTGGCAGCATGGGGCAACTGTTGTCAGCCCGTGGCCTTGTAGGCAAATACTTTCTTAGGGAAAAATGCTCCTTTCTAAATCTTTCCCCTTTGGTCTCCATAGTTCAAAGCGATGCTTTCGCTGAGTATCCTCCCAGCGTGGAAAGGGCAGCTCGGTGCCCTCTGTCCCCCACGTGGCGCTGAGCTCACCCACCACCGGCTGTGCTTACCAGCACGCTCAGCAGGGAGGCACGTGAGACAGGACCATTGGTCCTTGCCCCATCCGAGGTGGTCCCTGCCGCAGCATGGGGATCAGCCAGTAGCCGCCCAGTGAGGGTGAGAGCACCGCCGGGGTCTGCCCTGGGGTGGGCAGGCGTGGTGTGGGCTGTCCTGCTGTGCTTGCTGGCCTGTGAATTTACAAGCTGCAGGAGATGTGCTGGACCAACTGGTGTGGTAATTAACCAAGTATTTCATCCAGCAATTGCGTTATTTTCAGCTGAAACCAGCAACAAAAATAAAACCTCCCACTTCCAGGAGTTTTGTGTTTTGTAAGCAACAGCTAGTTGTTTTCTGACGTGAAAGATGGTTGTACTTAAAATAGGTGTGTCTGTGGGAGAGAGAATTTTCAGCTAGTGAAATTGTTCAAAATGATATGGAAAAGTTGATTCAGTTTCTGTGAGCTGGCACGATATGCATGTAATACTTATGCAGAGAAACGGGAGCTCTTTAACACGAAACAAACCTGGTCCCTGTCCTAGGGAAACCTGAGCATGCTGCACCATAGCTATTTTTTAACAGAAGTATCAGATTTAAAGTGTTCCCTCCTCCCTCGCTCGCTGACCTCGTGTTGCCAGGGGACCAGACAGGATTAAGCTCTGTACCCTGAAGAATATCCAGTATTAAAGGAAGGAGCTGGGCTGCTTCCTGGAGCAGCGCAATCCCCAGATGATCAAGAATATAACCAAGCCACAATCACTTAGTTGATTTATTCTTTTAATTTCATGAAGTGCTTGGTTTTGCAGTTTCATGCCAGGTGTTAGACTAAAACGAGTATTATGGCCGGCATCAGAGGGCATGACAGGGTGCACATTGTTTGGATTAAATTCAGAAAAAAATGGAGCCTGGCTGCTCCCTATATGTTGATAAGGTGGGGTTTTTTACAACCTTGACAGTCATGTATGTTTTCTCTGTTCTTCAAATACTGTCGTTCTTAAGAAGCGTTGTGTATTTACTTGGGAGAAAACTAAATCTCCGGGTTTTTTTACCAGTGGTAGGCCGTAAAAAATAATAGATGGCATGCCCATTTTATAGATGGAGACACTGATGCAAGTCAAGCAATATGTCTAAGGAACAGTTTGGTCAAATTTGGCACAGCTATGTATGAATCAGTTATTTAAGTCCCTCACTGTAATAATTATTACATTGTAGCACTCACTTTGACATCTGATTTCAATTGCAGGAGTAGCAAGCTGAAATAAAAATTGCATTTTACCTTCTGTTAAGGTAGCTTATAGAGTATGTGAATATTCCTGAGAAGTCTAATGAATATTGCTTGTGGAAAGAGATTATTGGATAGAGCACCTGGCTGTATCTGAACTATGAAACTAGTAGATCGTGTTGCTTCTTTATTCTGAAGTTGCATACACAACGAGCTGGAGAAAGCATTTCGGGTTGCCCGATATCTTGGGAGGGGAAGCAGAGCTGCTGGTGCTTGACAGCAGGCCCTCAGGGGAGCGGGCTTCCACAGCTGGGAATGGTCCAGGCAACTTTCCTTTCTTCATACATCAGGCAAGCCCTTTTGTGGGGAAAAAAGTAATTTCCCCTCATGCAGGGCATTGGGGGGATAGTTTTCCTGCAAGGAAATAAGTGCATATTTCTGTAGGTGGATATCCACCTCTATTTTGAAAGATCATTTGGCTGGGGAGCAAGCACGCTGATACGCTTACCCCAAAGGAAGGAAACTTGGTGTGCCTGCATAAAAATGTCCTCATCCTCTTTGTGCTGTCAGTGATCTGTTTCTCCATGGTATGCACCAAGAGTGGCAAGCAGGATCAAGTTTAAATGTTGATCTCCAGAATAAACTAGTTTGCATACTTTTACCCTGCTGCGGACATGAAGGTACGGAGAAGGATTTTGCTAACATGGAGCTCTGGTTAAAGACCAGTGTGCAGAATTTTGTCATTTGTGGATTCTGCCAGATTTTCTGAGTGAGATTGTCAAGTGCTCCTAGGAATTGGACTGAATTCTTAGCTAAAGAAGGATTTCTCTCTAAGTTACTTGTGCAGTGGATGCTATGACAGCTGCAAAGACGTACTAGCAGCTTTCTTTGCTAAATTTTAATTGTAAAAAAAATTTTAATTGAAAAAAACTGCCCTAGCACCTACTGGGGCTGAGGCCGAGTTGTACTGGGAAGGACAGAGTGGGCTTCCCAAGCTGCCATTTACAGCTAGAACAGGTTGTGAGGATAAGGGTTTCAGGTAACTTACTGCTCGGGGGAAGCATTTAGTTTGGGGATTTCTTCAAGAAGAAGAGTTTGTTCATGCTGAGAAACTATTCTGTAGCATGTACTGTAGGTCTGTGCTTTCTCCCGCACCCCAGTGAGGCCCGTGTGGAAGAAGTTAATGCTGGCTGCCCTTGGTTTTGTGTCAGAGTTAAATTAATTTTTTTCACTAGCTGTAGATTAAGGTGTATTTTTTTTGGTGGGTGTAGGCAGGGACAGCTCATGGTAAGAAGTGACCATTCATGCTAGCGTATGCATCTTGAAGCTGAGTGGGTTTGGATGAGTGGCAGACTGGTTTTCTTCTGATGGTCCCTGTGCAGTTGTATCCTCATATCTCTTGTAACAGCTATTGCTCAGCTGGTCAGGCTGAGAGCAGAGCAGAATAGTTTAGAGTAGTCACTGTTTTGTTCTTATCCTCTGGTACGGTCTGGTGAACAAGAGGGGAAAGGGCTCAGCAGGGACTCAGCAAAAGGTCATGAATTTCTTTGGCATTCCTGGACCTTGCTACCTAAAAGAGAGAATTTTCAGTTAAGCTACAGTGTGATTTCTGTTTCCCACTTCTCCTTCTTCGTAAGTGGTATCATGCAGAGACAGAGACTGGCTCGTGTCTTAGTTCGTGCTTTGGTATCTTTTATCACCTTATTTGGTGCAGCTTAAATTACACTTTTCAAATGGTAAACTATGAATTGCTTAGGAAAGACTTCTTAATGCCATTTTTGCTGGCAGTTTATTTCATCCTTTCCATGTAAGTAGTACCAATCTAGTACCTAGGGGGGCTGCCTGCTAAGCAGTAGCAGATGGCCCATGCTAGCTAGGACAGGAAGGATCATAGGGGTAGGAGGCAGTGTTATCTACATACGTGTTTTGGATTGTCACATGAATGTTTTCCAGGAGGGAGCACAGCTGGCACTGGAATTGTGGAAATCTGAATTTTGGTATTATTTATTCCAAGTCTTGGCATACTTGAAAATTAACATATGTGGTTCATGTTGGGCTGTATCAATAATATTGAAATTATACCCCTTCTTGGATAAAACCACTATGCTTGCTGAGTTTCTCCTTTTTGTTTGGCTTATCCTGTAATCAAAAATAGTGTGTGAGAAAGTATACAGAAAAGAGCAGCCAGTTCCATTTTGTAATCTTGCTTCCATGTATGCTCTGCCACAGGATGGCCTTAAAATGTAGTAACTAATGCAAAACTGACAGAGGAAAAACAGAGTTAGTTGTAGACATTTCAGACCACTTTTTCCCCTGCTAGCTTTGCTCCTGCACTAGAATGCTTAGGTACCATGATGGGCAAAAGGCTGAAGAGGAGAGAGGGATGTGTCAGAAAGCGGCTGCCTTGCAGAGCTCCTGTTCTGGGGCCATCTCTTCTTAACGCTGTTCTGGCAGCAACCTGCACGCTCTGGCTTGGTTTTCATCTGTAGCAGGAGGCACATCCCTAAGGGGGCAGGGATACAACATGGATGAAGAGAGCTGTGATCTTAACCACAGTCTGCAGAGGTAAATCTCTGATTCTGCTAAGGTGGCTAAGGCTTAGCCACAACCACTGAAATTACAGCTTGCTTTGTGTACTGTATTACGTTGGATGTTTGTCAACGTGCCAGCAGGCAAAGGCCAAGAGATCCTAGTTGTGGCCATGTGATTGTGAGTTGGTAGATCAGGCCTTTCAGAGGGATCTTACAGTGTATATTGGTATCTGTCTCCTCTTGACACTAAGAAACCACGTACCTGGGAGGCAGGAAACTGTCCATTTTCACATGAATAAAAATGGGAGAAATAAAATTCCCCGTCAGACATGGGAAAATCTTCACTTTGTGGGTTTTTCCTTTTTTTGTTGTTATTGTCCTAGAAGCTTCCCATGAAGATCCGGTTTAGAAGATAACATTTCATTCAGATCTCCCCCTGCCACAGTTCTAAGCTTAAATCCTTTTTCTTCCCAGTGGATGGACAGAGGCTAAGCAGTCCTTGCTTCATGCAAGGTAACTAGAGCTTATGTCAACCATGGAGTGATGTAATGTTCTGGCTTCTTTTCTCAACAGTAGGATGATAACTCATAGTAGATGAAGCAGTAGAAGTGCCCAAAGAATGACGCTGAAGAGGACCTAAGGTGATCCTGTCAGGCTGAGACCTTATCCTAGGGCAGCTGAGCACAGGGAAGTCACTTCCCCTCAGCCTGCCCTGGAAGCATTTCTGTCTCACAACTTGCCGTATGAAAGTTGTGCTTTCCTAGTGCTGCATCACTGCGATGACAGTAGTTCCTGCTGTCTTGATGTCTGCCTTCTGAGCACAAGCAGGAAAGGTTGGCGATGTGTTATGTAAAGATCGATGAGGACCGTCTCTGTATTGCCCTGGGAGAGAACAGGAGACCACGTAAGGCAGTGAAAACTCCTCCTCTCCCCCTGGCCCACATACACACACTTGCTTGAGTCCAGGGTAAAGCCAAATTCTGTGTGGGCTCACTTAGAAGATTTTCTGGTCATTCAAGAAATAGAGAGATACAAGAGGTACATCTGGAGCCTCTTGTCAAATTAACGTGAGATTTCTTGTTTTGGAAACTGCCTTCCCTCCATTTAAAGCATCTTTTGCCTCATTTGGTATTAAAGCAACCTCAATGGCAATTAAAGCATTCTTTGGGCCGTTCTGCGTTGTGAACTTGCTTTGTTCCACGAAAGGTTATTTTCCTTGAGGCATTAACTTCAGCANCTGCCTTCCCTCCATTTAAAGCATCTTTTGCCTCATTTGGTATTAAAGCAACCTCAATGGCAATTAAAGCATTCTTTGGGCCGTTCTGCGTTTGTGAACTTGCTTTGTTCCACGAAAGGTTGTTTTCCTTGAGGCATTAACTTCAGCTTATAGAAATTAATAGCTTTCAGGACTGTAGTGACCATATTGCCTTCTACTGGGTTTTCAAGGAAGGGCTGAGATATTTCAGAAATTTCTCTTCCAGGTGGTTACAGGATTCCACCACAAAGATCTCTCGGTCTGTCAGCTTTCTTCCCAAACTTGCCTGCTTGCGCAAGCAAGACTCTTCTCCACATGTTCGGCATTAGAAAGTCAGAGGGGCTATGCTCGTGATGGACTAAAAGCCCTTCTTTGATATTATGTGAGTCTCCTTATGAACTGACCAGGTTAAGAACTCAGATGAGTTTGCCTCTCCTGTGAGAGCTGGGACTGCTGCAGGGTATTTTCAGAGCAGTAGACTTAAATGGTTGCCCCAATCCCATGCCCTAATTTTTCACCACCGGTCTCATTTGTGGAGACAGGGCTAGAAACACGTTGTTGGTCTTTCAGGGGAAGAAAAGATGAGTTTATCCCCACTTCCTCCAAGAGCCAAAGTACGCGGCTGTGCAAAATGCTCAAATGCACTTACCTTTGGTGGAGGTGACATCTGAGTCTTTTCTGGCTCTCCTATTCTCTGTTAGCTATGGGATGGAGAGCCGTGGCATACTTTCTGGGGAATGGCAAAGGAGGGAGCACCTGCTTTTGTACCTAAGCTGCTGAAGGGATCAAAGTATTTAGTGCTAACTCTCCCTTGTGCTTCCTTTCTTAAGCTCTGCTCTTGAGAAATAGCTTATTCATTTGTTAGTGGCCTGGTGAGGAGGAGGGGGCGTAAAGCCACTAAAACGAATTTGTTCCAGGTCCAGTCTCCCCATAGCAGTCAGGAGCATGCTCTTTCGCTTCTTGTTCTGGCAGGAAGATTGGGAGCTGGATGGCGAGGACGGTGCTTCCCTGTTGTGCCGTATAGTAGTTTGGCTGCTTCTCATACACTTGCTGCTATGTATATAATCTCTTCTTAATGGACAAGAGAAGTTACCTAAGAAATGATGGTAAGCGCTGTATAACTTGCACAGATGCCAAATTTAACGACCACCCTTCTCCCAAAACTTCGCGCTGGACTTTAGTACCTTTTCAAAGATCTTTCCTTTTCAAAAATCTGTGTGTATATCACAAGTTGACAGGCAAAAAGATCTTTATAATAATACTTTGACCACATAAGTCAGCCTTCCAGATAGACAGAAATTGGCAGGTTCCTTTTGTGTGGGCTTGGCAAGCACTACTAGAGGAAAAGACAGTTCATTACCTGCTCAGGAAGGAGAATATCGGTGTCATACCACTATCTACTGCTGGCCTTTTTTCTAGCTCACTGGTGAGGCCTGTTGCAATGAACCATGAACCTTTTACCTGACTGCAAAACTGGCAGGAAAACCGCAGGATGACGGTAAAGTGTAAAGATTTGCTCTTGGTTCCTGTTGTAGGAAGATACTGTGGATTTTCATTTTGCTAACGCGTATTTCAAATTGCACAGAGGAAGTGAGGATGCCTGTAAAGACAGAAGATTTTACTGTGCTTTGTATTCCAGCAAACAATATGGGAAAGGTGATTCATCTAGAAAAACTGGAAAAATGTAGTTAACTTGATCTCTGATGACACAGAAAGGTATTTTAAGTTTTGTTTTGAAACTGTCTTTATGAAGTGCCATAGTTACTCACAAATATCATGCTACTGAAGTTTTAGATGTCTTTGTTCCTGACATACCTGCCAGCGTTTCTACAGCACACCTGGGTTGCACCTTCGAGGCTCCCAGCTTCAGGAACAGACAGACAAATGGTGAACAATTTGTCCTGAAATGCCTAATGACAGAAGGGTATTTGTATGTGTATCTAACCTAAGTAGTAATAACAACAACAACAATATTTCTGAACATCCTGGAAGTGATCTTGAAGTTCAAAATTCACTCTGTATCTGAAGCCTCCAGCTTATGTTCTGGTAGAATGAAGCAACGAAACATTTTTCTCATTCTTAATACTTCTCTTAGGCTAACCAGCAGGTTCCCTCTGTCCTATCAGGCCGGCCCTTCCCAGACAGCTGCCATGAAGCTTGCCAGGACGCAGCCCTGGTGTCATAGGGTGTGACGGATGGACCTGCAGCATTTGTCTTTTGATGCAAGGGTAGCCACAAAGGTCATTAGTGGTCATCAGACCACTGATTCATGGCAGCAGCTTGGCTTGGGTCTTTCTGATGCCTCCTCCGGCAGGTACCATTTGCCCTGTACTTCCAGATGGATACGTTTAAGCAATCTTCCCACACCCCTCAAATGTAGCACCTTTAGGGCTGCTTGTTCTCTTCAATTTCTTGTCAGAGAGGCTCCCATGCTTTAAGATTGTTCTTTCGGAGAAAGGCAGTGGATTTCTTTGGGTTTTGTGATGGCCAGTGTTAAAGAGGAGGGACCTTTGGCCACCACATTGCTAAGGCAGGCTCTGAACTTTATTACGGGCTCCCCAACACGATGCCTGAAACTGCAGCATGAGCATCGTGGCAGTAACTTGGCGTAAGGAGCATGGGGAGAGCTGAGTTACTCAGTGTGCCCTTGCAGCCTCCCCCAGCCTGTCACTGTTGCCTCCGCTGTGGCTAATCTCTGCCTGTGTCTCCCTGGAGCTTCAGTCTGGAAGGGTTAGGTGCTGCTTGCGTTTCTGAGGTTGGGCTTGCCTTAGCAGGCAGTGCTATTCCCCCATCAGTATGATCCAGTCTCTCTTTCCTAGGTAATGAGTTGCTTGTTTTTAAGGCGTCCCCACTAGTGCCTCCCTTTCACCAGCTTCCTCATGCTGCTAGTGTATTGACATCCTCACATATGACCAAACGCTTAATTCCCCCTGTTTTAGTTTGCATCATGAGTTTTAGACTTCCACCATCTTTTGTCCAAGTATGTATATCCATTTGCTCTGGTTCTCTGTTTTCCCACATCCCATTTAAATGGGACAATTTATTCAGACTTCTATTTGGCTTTTCCCCTCTGCATTTTGCCAGCTCCCATCCTGTCCTCAGTTTGAGGCGGCAGAGATTTCATGACCTGATCCGCAGGGAACGCATCAGCCTAAACAGCGTGTGTTTTTGCATATCCCTGTTGCTTTGGTTTAAAAATTCCTGGTGAAATAATCTCTCTCTCTTTTTATTTTT
Organism: Steatornis caripensis; assembly: GCA_013398225.1. NCBI lineage: Eukaryota > Metazoa > Chordata > Aves > Caprimulgiformes > Steatornithidae > Steatornis > Steatornis caripensis. The sequence continues at coordinate 533,429 of VZSC01005877.1, read as the reverse complement.
ATTTTTTCCCCCACCCAGTTTAAAGGTTTAACAGCAGATTTTGGTTTGGTTTAGATGAACTTGCCTTCTCCTGTGTGGGCTCTCTCTCTATCTGAAACTGTACCCAGCTCGTCAGGAGTCCAAACGCTGCTGGTTCTTTTAGGCTGTCGTACAGTCTGGGAGTCAGAGCGCTCACTGTACACTGCTTTCCCTGTGGTTTCACCCCTGGCAAGCATTTATGAGAGTTATATGTTGGGGAGGATCTGGCTCTTGGACACTGCTGACACAGGGACGGGGGAACTGTGCTGGGGTAGCAGGGGTCCTTCTGCTGGGCAAGGGGAGTTCATACCGACACCGAATAGCACAATCACACTAAATCCAGCCTTTGCCAGCTGTATCTTGGATTTGTAATGCTTTCCCAATGAGGTCGTGGTTATTTACCATGCAGGCTCAGTACGGCCACCTGCCCTGCCCTCCTCGCCACCTGCGGCCGGGGGCAGCTGCCTGCCCTGCTGGGCGCCCAGGCTGAGCTGCTCTGCCATCGCTCCGCAGCGCCCTGGGCAGCATTGTGCACCTCTCACTCAAGTCCCTGCTCTGCCCTTGAGATGCGTTGGTCTTTTTTTTTTTATCCTTACGTTCAGCAGCATGCAGGGAGGAGAAAAAAAAAAGGCTGCATTGCATTAAAAAGAGGGAGGGAGAAGAGTGAGGAGTGGTGAAAAAATGGAAAATGAAAGTGCGAAGGGGAATGCGAAAGCATCAACTTCAGTGCAATGTGTGCCGACGCAGGAGGGAATGGCACCGGACGAAGCACTGGCACACACAGAGGTGTCAGGAGTGCAAACTGGGCTGCAAGCCCTAATAAGCTTTCTCACCGTTTGCAACTAACCCTGCCGGACAGAATGGCCTGTCTGTGAATAGGTGAATTGCTGCTTGCTCTGTGAATATTGGCAGCACCACCCAGGTATTCCCCAGAGGTGGTGTTGCGGGCAGGCTGCCTGCGGTGTTAGCGGTGACCAAATGTCTCCCCCCGCGCCCAGGCAAGGCAAAACTCGTTTTGAAAACAAACAAGTCAAGCCCAGGGATGCATCGTGTTGTGGTCATGTGTTATCATCCAGCGGTAGGCAGCGATGCTGTGGGTCTTGGGGTGCCAGATGGCTGCGGTGGGGCAGCAGTCCTTTGCTTACCCCTCGGTGTGGGGTGGGAGCAAGGAGACTGGCTGCATTGGGGGGGGTCCCTGCCCCTCACCCCCTGATGACATTTTGGGAGTTTCTCTAAGGCCATGATAACATGTAATGTCTTTGGGGCGGGGTTTGTCCTTTCTTTCCTTTGGGCTTTTCTTCCTTCAGACGGCTTCGCCTGCCAGGAGTGTGGATGTTAACGCTGTCAGCTGCCTGTTTCTAGCCGTGTGAAATGTGGGCACCAATGACTGACGGAGTTTGGTTGTGCAGGCAAAGCTGTAAAAGCAGAAAGGGTGGGTTAGTGGAAAGAAAGGAGGGGGACATATGGAGGAGGGAGGTAAAAGTTAATGGAGAAGAGAAGGGCAAAGGAAAACTGATGCTTGAGGCAGCCAAGTAGTCATTTGATGGCCAGTGACTAGATAGAATAAATCAAGCAAATGGAAGAGGAGTTGGGGCTGGTAGGGCATGCTCTTTTGCTGCCCTGTGGACTTGCTTTCTGGGGCATTTCATTTTTCCTAAGGTTGCCTGCCTCAGTAGCGACGTGCCTATATACATACAGTGTTGGGCAATATATTGGTACTATGGGAGTACTGCTCTTCCACGTGTGCCTGGTACCACTCTAAAACGCTGTAGCACTTCGTTCGTAGCCTTCGCTGTGGGGCTGATTCCTGCCCTTTTCTACTCCCCTTTCAGTTCCCTGTCCCTTGGGGTGGGGAGCTGCTGCCCCGCTGATCCCACTCTTTGCAGGGGGGTTAGGAAAAGGGGGAAATGGGGTGTGGAGCAGGCTGGTCTGTGGGATCAGCGGGTCTCGGAGGGGATTGTATTGGGATAGAAGAACCCCTGGGAATGTGTAGGGGAAGACATCCCTGTGCTGCCTTGCAACATGCCGTCATGGTGTAAAACCCCTTTATCTGTAGGTCAGTCTCTGCAGCAGAATTGAGGGGCTGATGGGAGGGAGGGGAGGCAGCGTGGTAGTGAGGGCGGGGAGGGAAACCTCCAGTCGGGTGGCTGCAAAACTCCCGTCAGCCCCTTTTTCAAATAGCTTCGTAATGTCTTAGCTCTTGGTGGCATCAAGATTCACAATGCTTCCACTGAAAAAAATGGTGCCAATGGCGCTGGGCATTAGCAATGTAAATGTGCAGGCAGAGCCCACCACGAGGGCATCTGTGCCTTGAATCAAGCCCCGCGCCTTTGGGTCTGCCCATGCAGCTGTATTTTGAAGCTGCAATTTATATACTGGCCGCGTAGGGCAAGGGAGCGCATATCAAGGATACTTAGAAAACATCTCTGGCTGCAAGGACTTACATTACCTTCTGGGAGACTTGTCACAAAGCCAGCTACAGCAACATCTTTGTCCGTCAGTCATGTTGCTGTTCATAAGCGTAAACACTGAAACCCCAAATGTGCCAAGCAGTTCACTAGCTGCATTGCATGCGGCTGTTTAATATGCTGCTGCTAAAGGCGTTCGTGCTGTGGGAATGGGGCCCTTAGTGTAATGCTAAAGCCAAAGGACCCCATATGTCCAGTTAGCTGTACAGCTGAGCAGGCTCCAAGGGCCTTACTTTCCACCCCATTCCTATTACAGTGCCATTTTCTCCCGTTTCTTTTTCTTCTATAGAATTAAAAAGCCAATATCACTAGTAATCCTACTTTTAAAAATAAGTTTCAGAAATTCATGAGCTGCTGGGGGTGGGGGCACAGATAGAGCATCTGTTTTGTTTACAGGAGCAAATCATTAGATCTTTGCCAGACGGTGCCCGTTGCGGAATAGCTTAAAGAGACTTTTCTGGTGACAGTAAAGGACAAAATATGTTGAGACGCTCAGTAATAGTGTAGCTGTGCTTATGGTGGGCAAGCCTGTGCTAACAGGAGAGGACTGTTTCAGAACGTTTGTACTAATAAACTTTCTTTGTGCTCTGCTTGTTTATCTGCTTTGTTCCCTTAAATGATGGTGCATTTGTGGATAATTTCCTCCGCTGGTAAGCTACCCCTATCAAGTTGAAAGTTGTCTATTTTTAAAATGCCAGCTGCCTCTTGCATAAAAAAGCCACTGCTGATGTACCGTTGCTTGCAATGCATTATTCAAAGTCCTTTTTAAACTCTCTCAAATAAAGAGCTTCATTAATATTTCAGCAGTCACTGTGATTCTTTCCAACGGGGCTCTGTTCCTTTTCTTACTTGACACCCCTATATTTTTGTGTGTAGCAATGATGCTTGGATTTCGAGTTACCTTTGGTAGAGCGAACTCATTGTTTTCTGGAGGAAGTGCATCTTAAAAGAAAACTTAACCTTGAGATTGGTGCTAAGCAGATACCTGGTATACCCAGCATCTTGCTGCGGCCCTCAGAAACAGAAGTGGTTTGAGGGTGGAGGGGCTACTTTCGTACACCGAACACCAACTGTTGTGCTCCATCACATGGACTGATCTTTCTAGCTGGCTTTGCTAACTTAGAGGGGAAATAGGAAAGGGGATTGGAACAGGAGAATCGGGACAGGTTAGATTTCTTTATGTAAAGATTCACTTAATAAGATCTTCTAATTTAAATATTAACTGCATTTGCACTGATTTCAAAACCACACTGACAGCTGTTTTTTCCTTCTCTATATTAGGTACAAAATCTATGGTAAGGCTGGGCTTTTGAGAATGAAAACAGTGATTTTCTCACCTGAGGTGCTGGTGGAAAATCAGTACCAGGTGGGTCTGGAAAAAATGCTTTTGGCTCTAAAGAAGAAAAGTTGAGACAAAAAGTACCAACTATTCTGAACTCGCGCGTAAGAGCAGTTTTCTTAATCCACAGCGATTTTACTCCTTTCCCTGTGATGCCACAATAGAAGATTCCTTTGGCTTGATTGTGCATGACTGGTTTTGATGCTGGGAGATGCAAGTCTAGTGATACAGAGACGCGTAATAATTTTAAAAGGTAGTTCCTCAATACATCAAGGAATTAAGTGTTTGACGGGAAGACAAGCATTCAAAGCTGTTGCTCACCCGTGAAACGAGAGCGGGAGTGATAATGCTTGCTAAAAATCAGTGCTGCAGTCCCCTGGGTGCACGAGAGTTACGGGCTGGAGTCTCCCCTGCAAATGGAGGTGGTGGGGGAAGGGATGGTGAAGAGGTTGATCTAAGTAGGTTGGGGGCCATCAGTTAGCAACAAAATAAAGCAACCACGAGCGTCAAGGGGATTGAGACGGTGGGTAACTGCTCACTGTGTCTCCTGCCTACAGTGTGCCTGGTTTGCACGGCGGGCAGTTGTTGCACCGTAAGGCCTCCCTCCCATTGGGACAGCGTGCGAGTGGAAGTCTGTGGCTTTGCTTGCGAAATACTAGAAATGCTGTGAGCTGCAATGGTTGAGCATCCAGAAACTTGAATTCTGGTTTTGCTGTTAAAGAAAATGATTTTGACTAGGCTTGTTAAGAATAGCTTAATATTTCTCTCCTAAGTCAGCAGTAAAGCGATACTCTGGGCAAGAAACAAGTTTCTGGTTTTGAGGGGTTTGGGATTTGGTGGGTTTTTTTCTGTTGATGTTGCTGTGCTTTACGGGTCGTGTTTAGTTATCTGAGTCAGGGTGAAATGAAATTACACCTTTGGTTTTGTGAGGTAAACTGTAGTTTTTAAAGTCCCCAATCCTGCTCTCCCAAAATGTACAGAGGGGTTGTGTAATCCTTCAGGAGGGAAATAACGGCTGCTGTTCTCAGAAAATAGAGATTTTTTTCCCCCACTTCACTGGAATCACACACGACTTTCCCAGTGTAATTTGTTTAACATTGTTAAAAGGAGCTTGGCTTACAAGCTGTTCAGAAGGTGCAGGAGAGCATATTGCAATGTGCTGGGAAGACGCAGTGGATGCCAAAGCAATGCTGGTGTATTGTGATACTGTGTCTTGGTCGGAAGGTGGCGGGGGATTAGGCCTCACACATCCAGCAGCCCATGGAGGTCCTGCAGACCCTGTGGGCTTGTGCTGCGTGGTTGAGCAGCTGAGCTGCAGGACTCTGGCTGGAGGTTGCAAGCTTTGGCATTGCCGTGTTGTTAATGACAGGCAACTAGTGGGGTATGCCCTGGCCGGCAGCACCTGAGGAGTGACCTGAGCTCACAGGAGCTGCGCCGGGGCTGGCTGGCATGGCAGCTATCTGCGGGTGCGGAGCCGGGGAAGGATGAGTGCTGCGTTTCTGCCACAGCCCCTTTGGCGCTTGCAGGAGATTATCATGTCACGCGCTTCCTGGCTGACCTTAATCTTCCTAATACGGGATCGCCCTCCCTGAGAGGGACAATAAACAACGCAGATTTTCCTGCTGATGCTAATGCGGTAAGCAAGCCCATAGCTCCAGGGAGGATATGTTCACAGGACACTGAGACGTGGCGGATGGAAAGAGTGCCCTGGGGAAAATGGAGGAGAGACGAGATTGCTTCCTACCTTTCCCACTGTGTGTCCATCAGGGCTTTTGGGATTTGTGTTGTCTGACGGGAAGTTCCTCCTTCTCAGGTTGCTTTTTCTGGCCAAGAAACCTTTTCCCCGTTACCCTAGGACTCCCCGAAGCACTTCAGCTGGCCGCCACTTGCCCTTTCAAATCGCTGGAGACGTCTGCTTCTTGTTCCCTGTCCCAGGAGAGAGGGGAAGCGTCTCTTTCCTTTGTGTTCGGGCCCTGCTACCACTGCCTTTCCTTCAGCAAACTGTTAATTACAATTAAATGTCTGTTACCGGTTCCTGCTGTAAGTGTGTAATAGGTGGCTTGCTTTTTCAACGGTTACAGAAGGGTCTCGGCCCAAGGGTCTGAATGGTGTTTGGAGCCGTCGCTCCCATCTGCTGGTTAAGCGGTTGACACTCATTATTTTACCTGAATGGTGGCTGCTGAAGAAATTGGGGCCATTGTGTCTGAGGACTGGCCGATGCAAGAGCAGATGCTCAGGAAGAAAGATGGTTGCTCCAGTCTGCCTGAACTTGCAAATGGCTCAGGCTGGGAAACATGAGCCAGATTTGTTTTATAAGCTCTTAGAATTTGCTAATGCTAAATCTTTTCTCCAGCATCAGAAGCAAGGGCTGCGTGGAGGAGCAGGGGAATGACAGTGACCAAAAAGGGGAACAGGAGTTCAAGTGTTCTGGGCAGATATTTGATCCCGTGTCTTAATGGATTGGGTTAGGACATGAACACGCCTTTTTGTAGCTTTAGCCACTTCTTTTCAAAGTTGTGTGTTTTCTGGAAATGCCCTTCAACAGCCAATATTGGCGTTGGTTAATTCCACACCCC
>VZSC01005877.1:465437-526849 GCA_013398225.1 Steatornis caripensis | reverse complement strand
CCCCCCCCCAAATTCGGAAGGTTGAGATTTTTACAAAGGAACAAATATGTTACGATTCTTATGGTGACGTACATGAATCTCTCTTATTCCTGTCCATTTTCCTGTCCTTCTTCCAAGTCAGTTCTGAAAAAGATCTCCAAGATTTTGTTGTTGGATCCCTCTCTCGATGCTAAGAGGACGTTCTGCAAGCCTCCTGACTCTTACTTGCTCGGAAAGGGGCCAGGAGATTCAGTCAGAAAAGCTGGTGTGGTTGGAGGACAGCCAAGCAAACAGGCAGTCACACAAATCGGTGCTACTGATAGAGTGAGACACTGCTAGAAGTGACTCAGAGGAATTGGCTAATACGCCCTGCAGCTACAAAGAAGTGTACACAGCAAAATGTTGTTGTCAGCAGAACATCTGATGATGCAGTAGGTAAACTTGTTTTTAATGGAAACTGGGAAGTGAGGCTTGGAAAATGTCAGGCGTAGCCTTCTAGGTAGAAATTGAATGCTATATTCTTGGATGTTTGCAAGACTGTAATGCTTATTTAAGAGAGTAGAAAGTTAATTTGTTAATTAAATGTTCTGTCAGCTTGCTCCTCAGTGCCAGCTTGTCTGAGTCACCACTTATCAGCCCAGCCTTCCTTCTTATAAGTGTCACAAGCTTGAATTTTTACCAGAGCTTGATCTACATGTACTGGAAACTGAATTCTGCTCGTTTAAACCTGTGCAAATATAAATGTTGCCTGTAGCATACCCAGCGTGGTTAAAATTAGCTCTTTGTGGGAAACATGTCAGAATTGTTGAGCTGGCTCGGGTTGACTTCTGGGAACAACCGTCGTACTGCTGGTGGTACTGCAGAAATGCTCTTGGTTTGTACCAACGGACAGGCAGAGGAGGAGAGTATCGACACGATTTGGCATGGCCGTAGGAGCACTAGAAAACTGAACTGCTGCTGTGTGAAGCAGAGAAATGGCACTTTGCAAGAGCCTATAGCGCGGTGCTACATTTCCTTCTGATTTTTGCATCCTTGCCCTGGAGCTGGGGGTTTTGCCAGGCATCAGTGCAGCTGCAGCCTCTTCACATCCAAGGTTTTGGTGGGGGTCCCAGCATGAAAGGCTTACAGGAGAGTCAAAAATGTAACTCGGAGCAGTGAGCAAATCGACAAAGCACCTGTTGTGCTGCCTTTTGCCTGGACAAACATCTATTTTTAACTCTCTTTGGGAGGGTGCCAGTTTGGAGCTGAGCTCGCCCAGCTCTGGGGTCGTTTCAGGAGGGAGCTCTGGCTCAGTTTGCTGCTGTTGCTCCTTGCTCCTGCAGGGGACAACAAGGGAGACCTTTTGCTTCTCAAGCTGCCCAAGCCAAGAGGTTTTTGCAGAAGGATGCTGAGGAGAGCCTCCCCTTCTGCTGGCCATCCCGGTGGGAGCTGGGCTCGGTGCCATCCAGAGGTGTCAGCACTGCTGTAGGCAGGACCTTGCTCCGCTGCTCTTGCCGGCTCGTGGCCTCTTGCAGCAAGGCCCTACTCATTTGCCTTTTTGGTAGTAGATGAGGTGTTTGTTAGGCAAACATGTGCACTGCTGATTTACAGCCCTTACAAGAGCATCACCAAAAGAGTGCACATAATTTTGCTAAGCTTGTGCGTAGCTACCTCAATAAAATGGTCAGCTGCTGAAAGTTTCTTCAAAGCAAGAGTGAGGCTTTCCTGCCGGCTTTTCAGTAATGCCTTAAAGGGCATATTTCACCGGCAAAACACAAAATGGCTCTTTCTGCTAAGTACAGTCACCGTGCTATTACTACATAGTAAATTTGATCTTGAGCCTGAAATTAAGCTATTGGGGCTCTTTAACACTATTAATAGGAGAGATTCAAAGGCTCTTTTACCCTTTTCTTTTTCTGCTTTTTTCCCCCCTCACATTCCCCTTCTTGCTTTTAGATCTCAAATGACTTAAAATTGCCCCAGATGGACCTTCTGGGCAGAGTTACCCAAAACTACCTAAACCTGGGCAGCACAAAGAATATCTCATTGTTCTTGTGTCCGTTCGTTTAATGGGAGTGAGGAGTGAAGACCGGACTTTGCAAACATACCTCTATGCCGGTTTAGTTTGTGTCCTGTAGAGTCTTGCTTCACCTTCCACGTGTGCCTTCTGCTCCTGAAGGGACAGCTCGCTGACCTGGCCGAGCTGAGGTCTCACATGCTCAGACGAGGACTGGGAAACCCAGTTTGCCTTGCAAAGTCACTAAACCAAGTACTCTGCAAGTCTGTCAGCCACGCAAAGCATTCATGAGTGAGCTGTGTTGCACCTTCTCTCGGCAGTGCCTCTTAGCCCACAATGTCCAGAGTGAGCCAGCTGTGATACGGTGCAGGGGAAGGCTGACTTGCCATGGCTAAATCAGAGACTGGGTTAATGGCCTTTTTTTTGTTCCTCCTCTCCTCCGGATACGTGACTGTTGCTGATTCCTAATGTGCACAGCTCTTTTCTTCTTTCTGGGGATAGGCGGTTCTCTATAGCTTTATTACCCTCAGTTTATGGAAACACTCGTTGAAATGTAGCTTGTGATGAGCTTCGCTTAAATACTAGTACTCAAAGCGCTAAAACTTTACATTATTTTAAAAATAATTTCTGAATCATTCAAGAAAAAAAGAGAAAAAAAGCTTTTCTAGAAGACCTATCGGTTAAACAGGTGGAAAACCCAATAGTACAGCTAAGGAGAAGGAAAAAATAGTTGTTCTTTGTTTGGTTCTGTTGGTTTTTTTTCTTTTTTAATTCTGTGTCCTTTGTATAGTTCTTGTGTCTTCGGGTATAGAAGAGGCTAATTTAGGAACGCAAGGTGTTATACCTCTTTCCCAATCTGTTTGGCGATCCAGCATCCTTCCTGTACCTCCGCTTTCCTCCTGGATGTGGGAGAGGAGGCTGTGGCGGGTAATGTTGGGCAGGGCTGCTGGGTGGGGCTGGCCCTGCGGCAGGATCCCACGCTGGCTGCTGTGCCAGGAGCGGAAGAGCTGCAGTGCTACTGCCCGGGGTGGACTGGTTATCACAGCCAGGGCAGCAAATGGGGTTCTTCAAAGGGGACTCCAAAAACTGGGTATCCCTTTGTCGTTGTCTCCATCTTCCTCTAGATCTCTGTCTCCTCCGTGGGCCTGGTTTTCTTTCTTTTTCTTCTTTGCTTTTTGAGGGGGCAATATTTGCTTGGGAAGATTTTCTGTCACCTTCTTCTGTGAGAAATTGCTTCCTTTTGCAAAAGATGTATTCCTTCCTGGCAATTCCTGTTGACCTGGAGAGCCTCGGACACTGATTGTGCAATGTGTGCGCAATGTGCTGATGTGTCCGTGTTTTGCTGGTTCTCCGGAGAACCACTAAATGCAGTGGATGATTGTCTCAAGGCACTGAGCTCATTTGTTGAGAGGACGGCAGTGCCGCTGCATGGGCTCTTGCCCACAGCATCTTACATCACATGCGTTTTGGAAAAACGGGTTCCTTGATTGTGTCGGGGGAGAGGATTGACTGCCTTAGAAAGCTGCTCAAATGTCTAGCTGGAAAGTACATTTTATCCTCAGTGCACTTTTCTGCAAAACCATACTCTGGCATAATTTGTCCTCGTATGACTAGTGCCATTAACTTTAATGGCTTGCATAATCAAGTTCTCACATCATCCTACCCTTCACTGTGTTTTACTTCGCTTCTCGTTCTCATCCAAGCCCCTGAAGAACAGTGCTGTTTTGACTGGGGACAAACCCGTGCCAGCTGATGCTGGCTGAAGTGCGCAGGCTCCGTTTCTGGTGGCCGTTCGGTCGCCTAAGAAGAAATTATTATTATAATATTAATTTGCCCTAAACAAACTTTGGAAGCATGTTTTACATTGTAAGTAATTTCAAAATTCATATTTCTGTTTCAGGCACTGTCAGTGTCAGTAAGAAATAAGGATTGATGCCAGTAAAGGATTTGTGCAATGTGCACCCGTCACCGGGGAATAATGGGATCACTGGCCTTGGTCCAGGAGAAATGTGACCCAGTAAACTTCTTAAAAGACTGTTCAATCGCTCTTTTTATTACGGAGGAGCATGCAGGCTGTATACAGGATGAATAGCATTTTCTTAACTGCTGCCAAAGGAAACATTTTCTATGCTACGTATAGTAATTTTCACCACTTCGGTGTCCTGGCTGGCAGCAGAAGAGAGCTGCTTCACACCTTTTCACCGGGTTGATTTGTAATGGTGAAGTTTGAGGTGGGGCATAGGGGGACCCTTCACGAGTGTTTTGCGTCCTTCAAGCCTAAGCACAACTCAGTTGGTCAGTATCTTTGCAGAGGAATCCACTGGCTTTCTGTAGTGGTATAGATCAGGAGCGAAATAAAATAGGAAAAAATTATTTTTTAAGAAAAACACCATAGACAATGGATGGCTGGATAGGAAGAGTAGTGTGGTTGCTTGGTGCCCTGGCACCCGGGGACCATGGGCTCCTGTTGCAGCCAGGTCTGTAACATACAGCTGCTGCAGGCTCCTTCCCCGGGGCTTTTCAGCTCCCCTCGCCACTTTTGGATGACAGGGGCAGCACTTAGACACCTGTGAGGTATGTTCTGCCCCTGCTTGCACTTCCCCACCCTTGCCGTCCCTGTTCCAGCGTGCTGCAGGAGGAGGGGGAGTCTTTCCTCCGTTTCCCCGGGCACCCAGGCTGCTTAAAGTAGAATGTGAGGCTCCTTCATCCCTTTCCGGCAGCGCTGCTGGTGAGCAAGCCCTGGGTACGAGACGCTGGCCACGAGCAGCCTGCAGCGGGCCAAGTCCTCGCACTAGACTGTAGGACATGTGTGTGGTGTTCCCTGCTCCGCCGCTGATGCGTGGCTGGTTAGGGCAATTCCTTTCACCTCCCTTGCAGTTTCTCTGCTAGAGATGATCCAGCTTTGGCTGCTCTGTGTGAAAAGTACTGTCTTTGAGAATCGACATTACCATTTGACACCTGCAGTGATGAGGCAACCAAGCAAAAATCCTCAATAACGTCAGAAATAGTGCAGTGTCTCCAGGTGGGTTTTTTTAATGCCTTCAGCCTTTTCTCTAGCCTTTGCCCTTCCCAGTGGTTTATTACTTTCCCAAAATAGGTTTCCCAGGAAAAAAATTTTCCGCTAGATTCGTTCTGAAGCCAGAGTGACAAGCTGTTTATTTATTTAGTTGATTTTATGTTCCAACCATAAATTAATATTCTCTGTATTTGATTTTTGAGCAAGTGAAGCTAAGAGGAGGGGGACTGCATACCAGAAACGTGGAGTTTTCTTTTTCATGTTTTATCAGCACTTTCTTTAAATAAAAAGCTTAATTAAGCATACCTTTCTCAGTACAGTTTGTATGAATGTGGCACCTAAAGAACAAGAACAGGGCTTGGGAGTAGTTTACTGTTCCCCTGCAGCCCACCATTTCCTTTACAAAAACGATTCCTGCACATAATTATTTGGTTGTCCCAATATATTTATCTTCTGCTACTTCATACGTGACTCTTAGAGGTTTTCCTGGCATTCTGACAGCCTGAGCTTCCCCAGCACTCAGACGGTATTTTTCCCCCAAGCTTCTAAAATTGTGCTAGAGTGGAGGTTTTTTTCTTACTTTTTAAATCTAAATTTGTTTTTTATGCTTCATAGGCCACAATGCTCACACTTCTGTGTACAACCCATCTGCACACAAAACAGGAATGAAATATGCAGGGTTCATTAGTCAGATGTGGTGAATGGCTTGACATGTTTAATTAAAGAAAAAACACCAAAGGTCCAGTGAATCAGATGTTCACAGAGTAACAGACATGAGGGAAAACTTTGTGAATAATCCACTGTTTGAATTGTAGGCTCCCTTATTTGCCCACGGTTAGTTCCCACCCGTGCCTCTCTGCAAGGAGGATTACCCAGTAAAATATATTACATCCTCAACTTTTTATTTCTTATGGAAATTCTGCTGTGTTAATTCTTTTGCCTCGGTGGTAGACTTTTTGTCCTCAATCTGTTTTAGAGCTAGACATTTCTTGAGTCGACAATGTACCTTTGTTTAAGAATGAAATGCCCAAATCTTTCCCAGCAATGGCACGGCCCTTTTGTCTTAGAACTGAAGCTTTGGAAAAGTCTGTTCCCACTTAGGAAAAGTCTATTCCCACTTAATTTTTACAAACCAGCTTGCATAGCCAAACTTGTGACACCCTTGCTAATCAGCACTCGCAAGATTAAAAAACAGCACCCAGAAAAGCAAGTGCTTTATTTCTCTTGCTCTTACTCTAAAATTTTGGTGTATTTTTAAACCTTTCCTGATGATGCATGCTTCTTGTGAGCTCATCGGTAGAGAAGCTGAACAGAATAGAGGTTATTTCAGTTAATTACAGGGTGACGTTATAGCTTGAAATGGAGGATAAGGAATAAACAAGCACTTTTGAGTGCTCTGCCCATATTCCATTTTGTGCAGGCACGTTAATAGCTGTATCTGTTAGTATATTTTTAAGGCTGTGTTCAGCATCAATAGGGTGATGCTTGTCTGTGGGCCTCCCTTTTATTCTGTTTGCAACCAGTGTATTTCTGACAATGCCTGCACTGTCTCTGTGCCATGAGCCGAATGGATGACTTGTAACGGGGACCGAGATGTTATACTGGCTCGTCAGAGATGCCTTTCATTTGTATTCTGCTCAGGGGGCCAAGCTGCTGAGAAAGAGACGTGCCAGAATGCTTTCCTTATGAGAGCCTCTGCCCTCTTTAATGTTTCCTTGCACTACTTTACCTCGGTGAACCCTTCTCTTTCAAGGTGTAGCTGTTTCTGCAGCACGGAGCTTGGCTTTAGGGGATGAAACAGATAGGATGTGCAGTACCTATAAACCTGTGGGTTGTTTTGGGCTGTTTTACTTTGGGCTGTGAAACGCAGCATTAGGAAAGAGCAGCATTGAGAGCGTCTGGTGCCTGCCCTCTTCCTGGCTGCGCAGGGGGATTTGTGTGGGCAGAGAAATGCAGAGGATATTGTGGGAGTATGGCCTGTGCAGAGCTGTTTCTGAAGCAATAGCTAGTTCAGCTTTTTAGGGAATGGCGCATGCTCTTGGAAACCCGTGAATGGGAAGCTCCCAAACTGCTGCTGTTTTAAATTGAAAAAGCTGGCTTTGCTTTTAGTCTAAAAGACTGCATGTTTGAGACTGGACCTGCTAATACAGTATGTTTTGCCTAAAACGATGCAGTGATGCATCCTTGGTGGTGGGATAACTTGTAGACAAGGTGCGATGCCCTCGCTTGCTCTGCTGGTTGAGACAGTGGCAGCCTTCAGGGGGAAGGAAAAATGTTTTAACACTATAAGGTAATTTTGCTCCCAGATTCTTGAGTACGTTCTTGTTAAAAGTCTTCTAGTTTTGTTCTAGAGTTTTCTGGAAAGTGATAGGTGCTGGTTTTACATGCTGTCATCCTTCCTTGCTTTAACTGCAGCAGCTTCCAAGTCTGTTCCGCGATAGTCCCATTTTTGGGACTGCTGATGCAGCATACTGCCGTCGCAGGAGAGACCAGCCGCCCTTGAGTGATATCCTTGTGCACTGCACTGACAGAGGCCAGGCAGCTGCTGCTCATCTCCCGGCAGCCCATGATTAATGTAAAGTTCAATAGCACCAACTTTCCCCTTCTGCCGTGCAAGTTGTCCCCACCAGCAAGATANCTTGCTCTGCTGGTTGAGACAGTGGCAGCCTTCAGGGGGAAGGAAAAATGTTTTAACACTATAAGGTAATTTTGCTCCCAGATTCTTGAGTACGTTCTTGTTAAAAGTCTTCTAGTTTTGTTCTAGAGTTTTCTGGAAAGTGATAGGTGCTGGTTTTACATGCTGTCATCCTTCCTTCAAGGTCTGACTGTTTCGGTGTTAGCTCCAGTCTCTGCTGCTGTCCACATGCTGGTGTGATTTTTCTCTCCTCCAGCCTTTCTGCAGCTCCCTTTTGCCCTCTGCCCTTGAAGACTCCTGTGTAAAGGCTAGATCAAAGAGTCACCCTGGAAGGAAAGCGCAGAATGGAGAAAAGATGATTTTGGTGAGGACTGCAGGTCATACATCAGGTCAAATCAGTCCCTTATGGAGACAGCAAAGAAAATGTGACGTTACAAGAGCAAATGCAGTTTGCTAAGGCAAGGTCCATGGCTGGTTTTGATTGCTTCAGGGTCATCTGCATGGCTACCTACAAATGCTTTCTGCACTTAAACTCATATGGTGCCAAACTCTTTCAAGTGAGGAGGAGCTTGCTGGACATTGGCCAGGGCGAGTGCCCGACCATTTGTGTGAGCCGTGTTAGGAACACTCCCCTGGTATCCCAGGGAGGGCCATGACATGAATGAAGATGCCCATTTCTTGTACTGTACTATTAATTTCCTCTGAGTCTCTCATTGCCTGCCTGCCTGTCCTGGAAGACAAAGATCTAATTCTAGATTTAGGCAATCACAAGTCGAGTCAAGGTCAGTGAAAACTCCTGGTTATATTCCTAAAGGAAACTGTTTTCTCTGTCCCACTTTGCCAGGTCTTTCACTATGTATTGGAAGTAAAGCTTGTTTTCTTCCTGAGTTTCATCAGCTTTTGATGTGATGGGTGCTTCAGAGGCCTGGATATGTTGCTGCTGCTATTAGGAAGAGGGAAATTTCTTCTTCTTGGAGAGCTTTTTGGATGAAGGCCTAGTAAGCAAAAGAAAGTTCAGACAAATTCAGGGTATAATGTATCCTGGATCCGTGCTAAACAGACACATGTGATGGCAGAGAAAGCCCTTATGTTCCTGGGCTGTGAATGAATAAAAATGGCTCCTAATTTCAAAACAAAGGTGGCTGTAAAGAGAAAAATAAATGCTGCTACAGTCAGAAAACTACAGTTGTTTATTATATCCTAGCAGGGATATAGATCCTACATGCAGAGCTAGAACAACAACGCAGTATTCTTGCCAACCCCTACCCGATGACTTTCACTACTCCTTTGCATCATCATAGACTGATGGACAGCGAAATCCCATTACCTCTTTTCCTTCACCAGCAATGGGTGCAGGGAAGCAGACCTAAAGGAAGCCACATCACAGCAACTGAGGCAAGGTAGAAATAGCAGATGGCCCTGTTTGGTCTCCGATTCATGTGGAACTGTGTATCAGAAAGAAAGGTCACAGCATCCTCTGAATGGAGTAGGGAGATCTGTAGAGGTCCCCGCACATTACGGATTTGTTCTTGTCGTGACAATCACTGTCAGTGGAATTTTCTTACGTAATTAGGAGGAACGCCATCACCTTCAACCCTGAGAGCAAATGAATTTCTTCGGCAGCAATTCCCATTCATGTGTGCACTGCATACTGAGGGGAAGAGGAATACAGTGGACTTAACGTGTCTAAGCAGAACAAATGTCACTTCTTGTAAAGTAATTTTATGTACTGGTGACTGGATGTTTTCCATTTGAAATTTTCATTTGAAATTAAATTCCTGTCAGCCCCTCTGCATATCTGGGTTTGGGTTGATGAGCAATTTCTTGCAAATCTGTGCATCATCTCTGTAATGCATCTTCCTTTTCTGCTTCTTCCCATGCCACGCAAATTGATGGCAGAAGAGAGCGTGAGTCAAATTGTTATTTGTTAGGCCTTCTGGTTTTCTCTCGTATAGGAATTTTGCTATTTCACATCTGATCTTTCAACCACAACTAGGCATGTGCAAAGACGATAAATAGATAAAGCAATCATCCTGCTTGTGAGTCCCAGTAATAGGCCACAGATGTAGTCTGTGGTACTGGCTAAGCAAAGTCAGTGAATTGACTACATTCTAATCAAATTAAGTGTAGCTTGGAGTTGCTCTGAGACAAGTGTTTGAGTAAAGGATCAGCTCTTTGTTCTGCAACATTTTCAGCAAGCTTAGAAAGACATTTTGGAACTTAATAGGCAACCTTCCCCAAAATGCTCTCCTGATTGCAAGTTTTCAAGACCCTTAAGGGCAATCCCACTGCCTCTTTTTAATACTTCAACTTCGGACTAGACTGAGCCTCTGATGCAGATGTCAGCATGTTCCCAATTGTTATGGCAACGTCCTTGAGCGCAGCTATCTCCAGTCAGACAAATCTGTACAGATGAATATAGCAAAGTGCTGTTTCGACCCCAGTAAGGGTTTCTTCCAGCTGACATAGCATTTGTTCCTCAAGTCAACTCCAGTACAATTCTTTTTTTCTTCTTCTTCTTCTTTTCTCTTTTTTCTCCTTTTTCCATTCCTTTCTCCTGAAGCCATTTCAGGGACGAGAAGTCACATACCATGTATTGGCATCTGAAAGACACAGCTGAATATGAATTCATGGCTATTTTTCAGTTGACGTTCCATGCCATTTGTGGCAGAAATCTTTTCCCTCATCTATGGGAGGAGAGGGGATCTCTGAATGCACTTTGTTTGAGGTGTTCACGTTTAAAAGTTTGCCTTTCTTCCCCTTCAGAGCTAGCTGAGCTGTCAGCTTGGCTGTAGAAATCCTGCTGTGATATATCTGTTGACGTTATTACACTGAAAAACAGGGAAGTGTCTCTGTGCTTGCCTCATAATGTTCTTTTGTTATGAAGAAGTTTTGCCAGAGTCAGCCCATCTTCTATTGCAGTATGAAGGTTCCAGAATAATAATGGATGCTGACTTCCAAATATTTAGATTTCTCTAATTAGAAGAAATTATCTTTGTGCTCTGCAGTAGGGGAATTTTATGTACCTTCCTCGCCCTCCTGGCCCAAAGGGGGCTGGAACAAACGCTGCAGCGTAAGAACGCGACTGCTGATCTCCTGTACCATGAGATCTGGGACGGCACTGCCCCAGCTTTGTAATGTTTTCCACAGAGGCCATGCCCCACCAGGAGAAAATCCAGTGAAAATGGGCAGACTCCAAACCTGAAACATAATCTGAAATGTTATGCTTTTTTGACTTGCAGGAAGTTAGACCTGATGTTTCAATGAGGATATAACATAAGCTGTTCGTCTNACAGAGGCCATGCCCCACCAGGAGAAAATCCAGTGAAAATGGGCAGACTCCAAACCTGAAACATAATCTGAAATGTTATGCTTTTTTGACTTGCAGGAAGTTAGACCTGATGTTTCAATGAGGATATAACATAAGCTGTTTGTCTCAGGTAGCATCCTAAGTTATGTTTTTGAAAAAAAAGAAAAAAAAAAAGAGACTCAAGAGCCAGGGCTAATGATACAGTTTTCAGAGAAGTGTTACTCTTAAAATATGCTGATATCCCATATGGACTAACATCAGTGAGAACCCCGAAGTATGTTGGGATGCTGTGCTCCCTTATGTAGTAAAGGATGTAGGTAAATTCTGTTGAGAAACCTAAAATCCATCTGAGACCTCATGTGCTGGTGCTGTAGACCATCTTCTCTTTGTGGCTGGCTGCATTGATCAGGAAATAGCTGGAAGTGTAATCATGGGTTTCTGAGAGAGGTGCAGTGTAGACAGGTAAATGTTACGGCGCACATATGTGAATTTTACTGTGTTCTCTGTACAATAAATCTCGTGATCCCGGCCAAGCCCTGAGCTGGCCCAGAGGCTGCCTGCCCAGCCGGCACAGAGCGTGCCCCTGCCATAGCCTGCTTCGTCCCAAAGTGGGCACCGACCACGGGCGAATTTCTCTGTTGACTCTGCTGGGGTATGAGAGTGGTATGCGGCTGGAATTTCTCTTGTTCTGCTAAACTTACGGCAGTTGAATCCTGTCCTTAGTAAAAGGCACTTCCCCACCATCACATTGACCAGATAGCACAGACTGTGAATTAATTTTCATTGTTAATGAGGTACCTGATTCATGTAAACTTCACTGGGGTTTGTTGTAGCTCCTATGGTTATAGTATTGTTGTAGCTCTTAGTGCTTACAGTTGTAAAGCTGAGATTCATGGAAAACTAGGGAAAAATGGATCAGAGGGAGAATGCCAGGAGCATATCAAGTTCTTCTCCCTGCTCCTGGGTGTGATCAGCAATACTTGAGTTATTCATCACCAGTATTAATCTACCCTGTGTTTGAAGAACTCTGCATAAAATCTGTTCCTGTGCTTTGTTATCATTGTATGTAGCTTTTTATTGTTTGCTCTGAATCGTTCTTGCTCAAATTTCAGCCCGTTATTCCTTATCTGCTGTGGTTATGGAGAACAGATCGTTCTATTGACTTTTGTAGCATGTTTCTATGTATGTAGAAGCCCATTATCACCCTGCCCATAGCATTCTCCTCGCTAGATGAAAACACTACAATTTTCTTTAACCTCTCCTCACAAGTCATCTTTTCTATATATCTTTTTTGTTCTTTGACCTCTCTTCCTTTGGTCCCCATATTTTTTTTTAAAGTACTCGGTGCAGGAGAAAATACTTCATCTGGGACCTTATGAACCCGAGCAGAGCAGAAGGATGACCTGTACTGTAGGTGATGTGTGCTCCTGTTTATGCATTCCAGCGTGTTCAGTTTTCATAACAGTATGACTTCACTGGGTCACCTTCACCTTACGATCTGTTCCACCCCACATCTTTCTCTGAAGAGCTGTTGTCTGAGCAGTTTTCCCCCACCTCTATTTGTACAGTTCGTTGTTCCTGGGTATGTGTAATAACTGTGCTCCTAGCCATGTTGAATTTCAAAGCATGTCTTCAAATGATGACATAATCTCATATAATCTTGTCTTCTGGTATAATTGCATTCCCTCCGGACTTGTGCACTGCAAATGTTAATAAGCATGTCCTCTACTTCCTCCTTTCCTTCCCTGATGTCAGTGTGGAATAGAACCAAGCACAAGAAAAAAAAGAGGAGAAACCTACTTGACGTCCCTTTTCACTTTTACAGTGACCCATTAATGACAGCTGTATGGGTCTCCCATTTGTAGTTGGTTTCGTCAAGGCTATGCTTCCTTGATTGCTTATAAGAACATCTGTGGATGCAGCATCCAAAGCAATGTGGTTATATGAGTAGAAAGAAACTACAAAATATTTTTATACACAGAGATCTGGAGCTTTCTTGAGACGTGAAAACTCATGGGATGCTAATATACCAGCTTTCTCTTCAGTTTGACTAAAGTTGCAGCAGTGAATGATTGTCAAAAAAGATGGTGGCATAAGTGCATGTTTCTCACTTGAAAATCTTAATTTCAGACAAAAATCATCCAGGGAAATGTAAGTCAGTCATAAACACAAGGATTTTAGAAGCTGGTAAATAGCAAATATTGGTATGGCCACATTTCCCATCTTCAAATGTTCAAGAACATGCAACTAGATGCTGGCATTCGGGAACGCTGGCATCAAAAGCAGGCATGTTAAATGGCCCTGTAGACTTGAAAGCTAATGTGGTTCATAGACTGAAGGCAAATACAGGTTCAAGTACTGTATATATCCCCAAATCCCTTGCCAATGCGTGGGTTTTACAGTAGGTACTTTTCATAGTACTTTTGCACTTCTTTATGTGTGTCTTAGACGCGACAGCTGGGGAGAATGGAGATACCGTGTGTGGCACTGACAAATGCTCAAACTGAAATAATCCAGAAAAAAAGAGTCTTCATGCCACTTTGTCTTTGGGTTTCTGATTATAATAGCAGATGTCTGCAGTGATGGAAGATGCAGCTCCTGCTGTGAAAGACTGTAATAATGAGAAGCATTTGATGAGCTGACTCTGTTTCATTCTTACTGATGAGTTGATACTTTAAGGATACAAGTAATTACAGCAACTTTAATCAAATTTAGTTTAGGTGCAACTGGAATTGATTCCAAGAGAGGCAGCTTGTGTGGACTGAAAAATAACAAAGATGCGATATGGCTGGGCACACTATCTCGCTGGCTTTGTTTTTCATTCCTTCTCCATCTCCGTTTCCCCATGTACTTAGAACTGGTTTTACGTTAAGATTTCCTTAGACTTGACTTGGGCAGTGTTTAATGTTTAAGATTGTGTGTCATCATTTTGGTTGCACGATTATCAGAAGTATAGGGAAAGCAGTCGCCTTGTTGTATATGAGTCTTATAGTGATGCACTGGCAGAGGCAAAATGGAAAACCACCCGCCTGTTGCTTCAAACCGTGTATGCCTCGTCGCTTGCTTCTGACTGTGTTGGAAGAAACCTGAGGGACCCGTGCAGGATGAGAAATGCAGCGGCTGGGGCTAAAGCTGCACTTTGCAGCACTCATTCGGGGCTGGTGGACTGGAACACTTCCAGGGAAACGGTACTGATACCAAAGTATCTTCACACATCATTGCTAATCATGGGAAGGAAAGTGCCTGAGGGAAGGACAAAACTCTGTAAACAACTCTGAGATAGAAATACGTGCGGCAGCCCTTTCGGTTGTTTTGACCGAGGGTAGGACAGCAGGAGGTGTGTGGCAAGATGTTGCTGTCTCCGGGTCAAGCAAAACATTTTAGGAGTCATCTCCCCCTGCTTTATTTTGCTTTTCATTCTTGTGAAGCATTGGGGGTTGAAGAATAAATGAGCAGCAGTTACTGTTTCGCGGCCAGCGCCCCAGGGAAGTGGGTGCAACCTGGTAGCTGTGCTGCTCGCCGGTCACCTGCCTTCCTATGGAAGCTGCAGGCAGGGACTGCTGCAGGCAGCAAGTGCCCTGCTGGCTCTGCTGGCTCTGGCTCTGCATTCTCGGAAAGATCTCCCAGATCTGTAGGGAGTTGAAATAAATATCCCTTTCCCACTCCACAGAGTCTTGCCTGGAGTTGATTTGCCATTGAGTCTTGCATCGAGAAGGACCAGGCGTCTCCTGTGCTACCTGCTGTCAGGCAAGCACAACTACTGGGACGTGAGGCTGGATGAGCAGAAACAGGCCACCGCTCTTGGGGGGCAGACTGCTCCTCCCGTGTCCCTTCTTGCGTGGTGGTCAGCAATTAAATGGAGGCTGTGAAATGGAGGTGGGCAGGAGCGGGTCATTTTTGGAGTGCTGCTGGTGAATGTGTCGTGGAGCTGCCTGCCTTCACACCGCCCCGGCGGCGGCGGCCCCAGCACGAGACCAGCGCTATAATTAGCTGGTGGCAATCGGCAGCTGCTTGCTTCAGTCGCAGGGATCCAGACTGTCTGAAGCGGTAAATACGCAGAGCTATGGGGGTTTTGCTTTAAGGACTGTAAGTACCTTCCCAGTGCCAACACCAACCAGCTTCCTTAACCTGGATTTCAGACTGATTTGTGGTTTTATTTTTGTAATTCAACAGTAGATTCGTCTTTGCTTTCCTTGAGTAAATTGTAGGAGGTATGCTGAAGCATTAAGAGGCCTTATTGACGTTTCTGTGCAACCTCTTCAATTTATAGTAGCTTTCATCTAATTAAAAGATCTTACTGATTGGAATATGTGCAGATCCCTTTCTGGAGACAGTCTCGGTGCATTCCTTTAACCCCTGTCCTTACCATGTTAGTCTGTTCTACTTCAACCACTTGGGAATGCAGGAACTCTTATGAGGCTGGAAGCTCCCTTTTCACCAAAGACATTTTCTTTACTTAATGTGGCAAGATCCTGGGGCATTTTTAGCTGAGATTGCTGTCACGACTGATGAATGGGCAAAATTATGTACCCCTCACTCTTTGACTTGCACCATTTACCCGTGCCTATCTAACGGAGAAGAGATTGTGACAGTGTACGCTGCAGGAGCTAAAGCTAGGGGATGAGGATCCTGTTCACTTTATTTTTCTTTTTATTAACAAGATAATAGACCAGTACATCAGGATTTGTTCTTACTTTTAATAGGTCAGTTAACTTGGATGGTTGGGTACCTGCCTCATCTGGCAAGCTATCCATTCCCATTTCTTTTTCCTATGGTAGTAGGAAATGTGCTTCTGAGTAAGACTCAAGATGGTGCAAGTTGGTGGCTTCACTGAAAGTTCTTAGTATTAAATCTGTCTTCCGCTTTGCTCTTGCATCGGAAGCTTTCAGTCTTTAAAAGCAAAAGAAAGGCATGGAAAACTTCATCCGCTGGGAAATTGACAATGTGCTCGTGAAGATTTCTTTGCCCAGGTGAGTGAATGTATCCTGTA
The DNA here is from genome assembly GCA_013398225.1 of Steatornis caripensis. Lineage (NCBI taxonomy): Eukaryota > Metazoa > Chordata > Aves > Caprimulgiformes > Steatornithidae > Steatornis > Steatornis caripensis. Next base: position 510,923 of record VZSC01005877.1, on the reverse strand, counting down.
TGAGATTCATTGTAAAAAAAGTGCAGTGTTCCTGTATTATTGAAAGTATTTCTTTAATTTATGATACGGCTGCTGATAATATTTTAATCTATGTGTCAAAAGACGTGAATATTGATTTCTATACGTATTCACTCGTGTTGCTTATTGAAGAGTGGAACAGCTCTTCTTTGAAACTGGAAGGCAAAAGTTTGGCTATAGCGTTGAACAAGATGTCTTAAATCATGCCCTCTCAGTCTTACCATCTTGTTTCATGACCCCAACTGTTGTGTTTGTCTTCTTGGTGAAAACTAGGAGGTGGGGTTTTTTATTTGCAATGCAGAGGCCAAGAACTGGACTAACCTCTCCTCCCCTCTCTGAAAATGTTCACCGTACTTCATGGTGGTTGTTTTCATTGCTGGCATGTCACCCTACAGCGCTAGCGCTTCTCTGGCAGTTTTTAACAACAGGACTCTGGGAAAGGCGAACAAGGTCTTGCATCTTCTTGGTGAGCAGGGTAGGATCCAGAAGTCTGCATCATATCAGACTGAGCAAGACTGATTTTTACCTGATTCTGTCAAACTCAAATGCCGACAGTATAAGCTTGAAACACGAACTCCTTTTCGTGCCTGCAGCTGCAGGGTGCGATCGGCCTGCCCTGTATTTGGTTAGAGCAGGACAAGCAACGTCTGGAAGTATACTGGGTACTAACGACCTTTGGGGGCTTTTTTTCAGTGTGGTTTTTTTCAATGTGTTGTATAAAGTGTTCAGGTTTGCTTATCACAGAATTTCGGTTGTACCCTGACAGTCCTTTTTTCAGATGTGATCAGCCCTTAGAGCACAGCTCTCCAGGCTTTGCCTTTAATTCAAGTTACTGGTCTGTGTGGAGTCTCATCTCATGCCTGTGCAATTCATACAGCCTCCCGCTCTCTTACGCAAAGGTAAGGCCATTTGTGTGAAAAAGCACACTGTGAGCTCAGCGGGTCTGTGCCTGGACCTCCGTGGTGTGGCTCTGAACCATTAATCTCTCCTGTGGTTGCTGATGCGCGTTCAGAAGCATGAAATGACATCATAAGGCTTTAAAGCCGACGCTGCCAGGTAACTTTGCAGTCTTATCTTCCAAAGTCAAATGTTTTTTCTTCAAATCCGTACATATGTTATAATCCTGAGCACCTTGTTTGTTCCCGTCTCTTCCCTTTGTCTGCCCCCTTTCATGAATTATTCACTGTTCCATAAATAAATAAGGATACGAGTACATTTTGGGAGATATTGCAAATGCTGTTTATAGAATAAATTTGTTCAGTACAAAAGATAGCACTAAGAAGCATTTGGCATTAGATAAAAACACTGTAACCCTAAGCACCTGCTTCACGCCCAGGTTGCTGTAACCCTAAGGACCAGATCAGGAATTTTTAGGAGGAAGTACTGCTTGCACTGTATGGTACTAGAAGTGTCTGCTGCCTGACATACGGCGGAACTAATGTACAGCCTTAGTGGCTGTATTTATAGCATGAAACAGCCAGATACACCACAACAAGCAGAACTGCTCTTCAGTGTCATGGGAATTCTCTAGTGTTATGGCTTCACAGAAGGATGGGTCCATCTCCTCGCTGATACATTTGGTACTCTAAACCCACCGAAGCAATTTTCATTAGACTGTACCATGTGCTTCACATACTGAGTGTTTTACGCTGAGGCTGGCACAAACCAATTTGTTGACGCTCTGTTTACCTTGTACTCCATACCATGCTGTGTTCCAGATAGCAAAGGAAAGCATTCTGTCTGCTGCCCTCATCACCTCGGAGAGGGATTAGGATGGGAAGCAGAGCATCCACCGTAGCTGGAGCTGTTACCCATATATCTGCTGCTCACATAACCGATAATCTCCTCCGTTCAGCACGAAGCATCCGGAACAAAGTGCTACCCGCGCCGTTCCCCTGCTGACATCCATCGCTCCAGTTCCCATCTGCTCGCAGGTTTCCAGGGCATCAGCTGTGTTCCCAGCTGCCGGTCCTCTCATATATCACTCAGGTCCTGGGAAAGGCTTTGTGAGGAGTTGCCCAGTAACTCCATCGTAAGGGCTGGCAAATGGCTGCTTCCAAATGTGACTCCTTAGGTTTTTCGTACTTGGATGTAGATGTGTATGTATATTCATCTAATGCAACGTATAAAATCATGCAGGTGGAATTTCTAGAAAAAGGATCAATTTGCCATATGCTATTGGCTGCCTTGCTAGGCTTCTCTGTCTTCGCCTGATGTGCACTCTCAGCCCTGTTTCAGTCCTTGAATGTCTTCAAGTGTTAGGCATGTTTTTCAGTCACTCAATCTGCCATAGAAATATTTTTCTCCTCTGGACCTCTGAATTTCTCTGCTCGAAGCCAGTCAAGGGTGCAATTTAAACAGCCATAACTTTAATCACATTCTTGGACTGCTCCTGAACAGGATTTACACTGCAAGAGAAGTGGGAATTTTTCCTTTCCTGTGGGACTTCTAGCACTTCCATCTTACCTTGGAAAGGACCCAAGTTGTCGATTTTTAACATTCTTAGTCTCTTCGCAAGAAAGTGTAAGTATTCTACATTATCTAAGAGGCTTCAGCATTCTCCAAGCCTTGAATCCATCTTATTGAAAGGATACAAAAAATAGTGGTAGTAGGGTTTGAAAAGCTCTCTGATGCGTTTCTAGAAAGGTGACATATGGAGGATGTGGGGCAGTGGAGTGTAAGGGTAGCTTCTTTAAACATTTCTATCTTGCCATCCAAACCCAACTGTGGCTTTACTACGTGGGTATAATCCAGTTTCAAACTTATGCTGAAATCACCTTGTATGCTCTCCTTCCCCATCATATATTCCAATTCATACCCTCAGACTCTGCTACAGAGTGCTTTGAAGGCACTCTAAATTTGGCAGGAAGAATGTGGCTGCTGTAGACTCTCTAATGCATACTTCTGTGTTTTACTCATCACTGACAGGGGCTTTGGAGAGGGTGGAGATCTGAATAAAGTGTGTAAAATTTGCTGCCAACAGCATGATAATTAAAGGAGAGAAGATAACAGTATATGTAATAATATTGTTACATATGCACAAAGCAGGGCTGATCTTAATGTTGAAAATTGGGTGTTTCTGAGCTATGTGCCTTTAAGACCTACATAATGCTGCTGCATTACCTTAGGGGTTTTCTTTTGAATTTCCAGCTTCAGAAAACTTAAGCTTGCTTTTTTTTTTTTTTCCCCTTTCCTTCCTTCCCCTGACGGCACTCTCAAAACCTGGGGGTGTTGATGTGAAATAAGACTCACTACATGTAAGATACGATGGTGTGGATAAGACATGTTGCAGTAAATAGGGGTGGAATCATGTGGACTTCACTGTCACCGAGATGGCATGGTGGAGCCCACTTTGATACCTCCCCTTTAGAATACCAGTTTTTTATTTAGGACAGCTACAACTAGTTTTCCTCTATTGCTCTCTGACATCTGGTGGCAGCATCAGGTAATGCAGTTCATTTGCTTAAAATCTTGCCCAGGCGTTACGTTTTGAAGCTTCTGTAGCTTTGCTGCAAAAGAAACTAACTTGGCTCTTGGCATTGTATTTTGCTGTGGTCTTCGTCCCTGGGTAGGAACACACCTACGAGGATGGGGTTTGAGCAGGCCAGACCCTTCAATAAGTTGTGTTAATATATATTACAATAGAAATTAAATTGTAAGCTTGAGTTACATGGTGCATCTTGATTAAATTGCCGCCAGTGAAATTTTGCTAAGAACTGCATTGATGCTTAGAGAGCACAAGCTTGATGATAGCAATGCTGCAGAAGAAGTGAAGGCTTTTGGCTGTTTCTTCATTATTTTCTTGCTCTAACGGTTAATTCCCCAAATGAGCTAGAGTTTGCTGGTTACCTCTGAGAAAATGGCCAAGTCTGAAAATAAAACTACACTGTCATTCTCTGCTAGAAAGAGAATTAATTTTTCTTTTACTAGAAATCATTGAGTCCTTTCTGTTCCTTTCCCTTCCTCCACTTCTTAAGTGCTGAGCAGAGACAAAAATGAGGACAAAACAAGCAAAATGGGCAGCAGATGCACAGAAATGTGTGGCAGGTGCAGCAGTATATGAGCTCACTGCAGTTCCAGCACAGGGGCTTGAGGTTTGTGCGTGGCTGCAGTGTCAGTGAATCTGCCCCCAATACTCAGGTGCTGTGTCACTAACAAGTAACGTGGTTTCTCTGTGAAGACCAGCAGCAGGAATAGATGGATAAAGTGTTGTTAACAGGAAGGGAAGCTTGCTTTGTGGTGGTTTGTTTTACGCCTGTTTCTGCCTTCTTGATGGGTAAGAGTAGTGAGACCTCAGTGGGGTTGTAAAGTGGCTGTGATGAATTTCGTGCAGCATACTGCAGATTGCACTCTCATTCCAATTTTAGACAGAGTGCTTGAAAATCCGTGTTTCTTTTCCTCCCCAGTCTCTAGTCCCAAGATAAGAAAGCAGCCGGCTAATACTGGGAAGCGTAATCCCCGCAGCTTCTTAGCAAAACCGTGCCTCCCGGTTTTGTGCTTTGTGCCATCTTGCCAGTTCTTATATGTCAACGGCATGGCATTATCAGCATTTTGCCCTATGTTTCTCTGGCAATCAAATGAGCCAATGGCTGCGAGTATCTTCTTTTTATTATCTTCCTTGGGTTTTTTTTTCCAAAGCCCCCTCCATACTGGATTTTGTTGAAGAGATTGCCGAGCTTTACTTCTCAAGCACAGTTACCATTTATTGATCACCATGACTTTTCCGGCAGAGTAGATGGCTGCATATTCCAGTTCTCGGTGTTTGTTGCTGGACGCCCGGGAGGCAGGGCAGAACAGGAACAGGGATGGCACTTCAAACAGCCCTGCTGGCTGCCCCAGCAAAAAAACTGAGGCGAGTGCCAAGGTTTATGTCCGTCAGCATTGCAGGGCTGAACTCTGTGTAAAGAGGCTTTAGGAAAGACTGGCCACGTTCAGCAGAGGGGATAGTTTTGAGGCAGCCTGAATTCCACCAGAGCCCTGATGCTGGTGTATGTCCTACTGAAATACCCATGGAGCCTTGATCCTGCTCGTAGGAAATGCAAAGCAGAGCAGCTGCGGTGGATTTTAGGCTGCCCTGAAAATGCTCCTTGGTAACTGGCTGACGATGCTAAAGCCCGCTTCGAAATTCACAGCACAGGAGAGTGTTAGATGTCTTACGGCAGAAGAAATCTGTTGGGAAGCTACTGTCCGGGTGGAAGTGTGTTTCACCAAGGTGCTTTGGAAAGCAGCTGTGGTTACAGGCAGTTGTTTCTAGCAGAGCTGGTTACAAGGGTGCAGATGGCAATCAGGGACAGGGCTCAATCAACATGCTGCAACCATGCTAGCCACAGGATCGGTCACCACTGGAATGAAGGCTTGAGCTCTAGGTGAACTGACACCGATGAACTTTTGCCACAGCCCTTTGCCTTCTCCTAAACAGGTGAAGTCCCAGCCCCATGAGCCATAACACGCTCCAGCCATGCAGGACAGGTGGGATCACAGAGGATGTTTTGGGGAGAACAAAAATGCTCCAGCACAGTAGGAGTCATGGTGCCCCTGGACCAAGCATCTTATCTTGAAGGGCAGCTGCCCATTGCCCCTCTTACTCTGGCTGATGGAGCTAGGCTGTGACCAAAAGGACTGAGAGCTCCGGAGAAAGATGTCAGGGCAGAAAAAGAAAGGTACATCAGGATATCTTGAGCTTATCATCCCCATCCTTTGTGGTTTGTTTTGGAAAGTTTTAACAGAAATCACACCATAGGAAGGTGCCCAGATTCATACTTCCCTTCCTGCTTTGTTCTGTCATTGGTAAGACCATGAGTTTAGTCCATTATTTTGGAATTATTTTCCACAAGGACTTTGGTGATAATATCCGCAGAGCCTTTTTCTAGCTAGACTGTTACAGAGATGTTTCGTCCTTGTTCGTAGTGTCAGTGTGTCATCCAATGTCATAGGAAAAAAAGCCCCTAAAAATTAAACCCACGTTTTACAAGGATGTTTGGAGTCTGAATTATACCCGAGTCCATTATAGTTTATTGGGTAAAATATTTACCATATGTGTTACCCCACTTTGAAAGACAGCTAGGCTTGATTAGATGTTTAAATGCTCAGATGTTTTGAGTCGAGAGGAAGCTCTTGGTTGGTGGCAGAGGCAGCAGGAAGGACAATATGAGCCTGTGAATTGCCACAAGATCTCCCAAGTAATAAAACTGCACTCTGCAATCTTTTGAGTTCAAGGGGACTTAATCTTAACCTACACAACAATAATTTCCTGCTCACCAGTGAATAAGTGATCATCACACAAAAGTCTGCTGAATCCTTTTGTGGGGAAAGAGCAAGTGCCTTGGGTTTTCAGTGAAGGAGTCTTGGTCTACCTCCTGCCACGGAGAACGGTGTCCCCTTCATATCAACTACCATCTTCTCCGTGTGGAGAAGAGCAGTTTCTGCTCTCCTTCCTGTCAGCTGGCTTTTGTGTGGATAGGAAATAAACTTGGTGTGCTGAAATGCAGGGTTTCATGTAGTGCAACAGCTCCAAATTCTTCTGCAGTGTAGCCCACACTTTAGTAGAGGGGTTGTTTTGTGGAACTTCAGTATTGTGTAGCACCCCTGGAGTAGTTACACCCATCAGTTCTGTATGAAAGTACTGTTTCTATGTGTTTTAGCTACATTTACTGCAATTTAGCAATTGAGTCTAAGTAGTGACAGAACAGCTCTCTGCTTGCTGTCATATATGGCGTATGACTTGAGAGCCAGTAGCACAGCCTGTTTGTAAGAACGTCCCAGCACCGCTTGCTTTTAGCATCGCTCTGGGGAAAATGAGCATGGGAATCTGCCACCACAGAGCCAGGAATAGTTTGCAGTTGATTCCTTTTGTACAGAAAATGCCTCTGCATTGGAATAGAGGATTTTTATTTAAAAAGCTTCATTTAACCTTTAGGAGAGACTTTTTTCCTGTCCTATTACCATTGTTGAAATCGGTCAAGATTGAGATCCAGATCATCATAAATCACTCCCTCTTTAAAGGCAAATGTTTTCCTATGTGACCTGAGGGACTGAAATCAAGTCTGACAAGGCGCACAGGCATACATCTTATTCTTGGCTTTTCCGCACTGCCTCTATCGTGTTTTCCTCCATCTGGAGAGCAGTGCTTGCCTTGCACTGCTGTTGTGGGGATTAATTAATCCCTCTATTTGCACAGCACTTTGAACGTGCCCAAATGAAATACTGCTACTTTAATTGCCTCGTGGCTCCGTGCAGCCTCCTGCAAGCGGCCAGGGCTACCTCCCATGCTGCCTTTCTGAGGTCTTCCTGCCCCAGCCAGCCCAAAGGGAGAGGGACACTGTCCCTGCTGTGGGGTGTCCCCGACCTGTGGGTTGGGCACAGGCTTACTAGGACTCGTGCAGACTCCTGGGCCGTTTTCTGTGCCCGGTGGCTGGAGCAGCCTCTGGAGGAGGAGCTGCCGGCGCTGGTGGTGAGGCTGCTGTGGGAAAGTCTTCTTCACCATGACTAGCTTGCAGGTTGCAGGTTGCTGTGCATCTAGCACTGACTGCGAGAAATTTGGACCTAAATTTGAGAGCCAGATGGTTATATTAAGTTATCTGTTGGTGTTTGGAACACCAAGAGGGGATTTGGCCTTTGCTTAGAAGATGTCAAACCACCACAGGACGATGTTCCACATCATATGCAAATGTCTGAGGACAAAATTGTCACTTAGCCATCTTAAAGGTGGATTCTCAGCTGTATCTGTAATCTTCTAGGCATTTAAGGCCATAAACCAGCTCACTGGTGCTGTTTTTAGAGGGCAACAGGGTTTGTGTATTTTTTTGGCAGAGATCTATCTTACCTACTTGCGGTCTCACCTACTTGAATTTTCTTTCTTGAATAGCTGACAGTATTGTTTTGGAGAGGAGGGTTGTTTCGCAGTAGAACAGGGTGGGTTAAAGGTGTAACGTGGACACTAACCAGTTGTAGTTACAGCAGTAAGCATTTGCATACCAGTGATTGATTTTCTTTACATCTCTTCTCACAAAAGAGATGCACCAGGAAAGCATATAGAGCTTCACAGATGGGCTGTAAAATATCAATAGAAACATTGTGGTTGTTGCTGTTTCATTTCCTTCCATCTCTTCATTTGCTCTCTTACTTTATCGCTCTTCATTTTTTGTCTTGTCAGTCTCTATTTCCTCTGCTCCTTGTTGGCAAGGTTTTTTCCAAGTGGAATTGGTGATGCTCATGCAGTAGTGCCCCCACCTGCCAACGGCCCGTAGTCTTGGCGAGGGTGGCTGTACGGGAGCTGCAGAAAACACAGTCCACAAATGAACAAGGGATGGTAAGCCAGAAGACAGAATTTTCTTTGCTGTCATTGTGACGGTGGATCCTTTTCCAGCGATATATTCAGGACATCTGGATGCCAGTGGGAGGAAGTAGAGTATAAGGGAACACAGAGACAGAAAGGCCTCCGTTTGAGTTACTAGTCATGTGTCAGGAAACAAATTCAGGATGACAATGCTGCACGGACAGTGGTCAGCCTGTGGTGACCTGCTGGAGCAGCAGTGTGGGCTTTCCCTTGCAAGGAGGAGGAGGATTATGAAAAGGACATCTTTCTTAAGTTACTTAAGCTGAAGAACTACTGCATAGGTGTAGTCTTCAGAAAATTCAGCTCAGGCATGAGAGAGGAGCTGTGGTAAAGGCTTGAATTACTCCACTTCTCTGAAGAAGAAAAACAAAACACGATTGTGGCTGCAAAAATCCACCTAGGAACACCACATTGCATTGGCATGTTTCTGGTGTGAATGCCAGTCTGTCCCTGAACGTGCTCACTGCACATTGTCTGAAAAGATGCATTTTGGTCCTCTAAGAATTAGAATTCCACCATCTTTATTTTGTCAAGTCTGTGCTGCATTAATCCTTCCTGCTGAATGGAAGATTTGTTGGTGACTCACAGCAATGGGAACTGTGGTATGAGACTGTATGTTTACTGGAAAATCAGAGCTTGGAGCTGACAGACTCAGCCCGAATTTTGCGCTGGAGTGATAGCAGTGTGTTGTGAGGCATGGATTACTGTCATTTCCATCCTTCTCCGTGTGCTTTGCCACAATGTAAAGGGTTTATAGATGGCACTTGATATAAAGCAGCACCTGTAAGAGGGTGAAGGATAATGACTGATGAGCAGCACAGCTGACTGCCCGTGTGTGTGTCACTTCAACATCCATTGACTTGCCTTCTTCGGTTAAAGCCATATGCCCTTTGCTTTCCTCCTGCCATGGGTTACGTTTCACAGAATGACCCAAAGCCTTCTCGAGGGCACTCCTGTAGTCATCAGGGTCCTCTTGGCTGTCTCTGGAGCTATTTTATAACTTCTTGACAGTGTCCCCCATGCTAACTACTGTGCTGTGAGCTCCTCCTGCAAAAAAAAAAAAAAAAATAACACAGTTGCCTTGGGTAATGTTCATTCTGCTAATGTGCTTTGTTGCGATAAGAGGAATGACTGTCACTTGAGATAGCTGGAAAAGGAAATGAGGAATTTATTCAGCAGAGTACAAATCATATTGCTTTCTCTTCCAGGGAGCCAGCAGGTACGGGTGGTTGGTGTGAGGTGGAGGACTGCATGGTGGTGGAGACGTGGTTGCGATCCAAACAACACACACACTCTGTGCCTTCGTCATTCGTTGCTTGATCCCCTCTCCGTCTTTCCCCCCAAAATAAGAGGATAGAGGTGGTTGTCTCTTGTTCCCTGGCCAATGGAAGTACTGCCTTAACACTCCTCTTCCTATGCATTGTGTCCTCGCTGTGTAGGGGCCTTTCTTCTGCCCTTCCTGCTCATCCCAACAGGGGACCAGAGCTCCTTTCCATCGTCTCTGCCCAGGCTGGGTGCCACGTCCCCACCGTGCCATGACCTCATGCTCTGGGTGGTAGGAGGCTGAGCCCTGCATTCGAGTTCTGCCACCTCTGCCCAAGGGAAACCAGTCCGCATGGGTAGCTGGGGACTCTGGGGTGGGGAGGCAGAATTTACTTCTTGACTTCCAGCAGAAATGCCCAGGTACTCTTTCATGGCTTTGGCTGTTGGCTCAGCTCTCACTGCCCTGGTTTTGGTTTGGTTTGGTTTGCTTTGGTTTGTTTGCAGGGCAAGAGAGCTGAGGGTAGGAGGAGTAATCCTCTATGTCTGGCGCGTTACTGTTCCTCTGGCTTTACTCTTTGACATGCTGCATTTCCTTGACTTCTTTGGCTGCCTCTGCCCATGAGGTTGGTGGTGTGGGAGCTGTGCAAGCAACACTCAGCTGAATGGTGGTGGCATTGAAGCCCCGCCATGTTACACAGTGCCCTCTGGACCCAAGCAAGGCTGCAACCTCAGTTTCTTAGCTTCAGTCACCTGGTGTAACTCCATACCTGCGGGGTCCATCGTGTGCTCGCTCAACCCATCAAAGCCTCACCTAAGTTCCCAGTTTTCAGGATGCGAGACCTTGGTAAGATCTGTTTGGCTTGGGGACCATGCATGACCTGAAGAAGGCAACTCTTCCAGCAGGAGCAGCCCAAACTGCAGCTCTGCAGAATCCAGCTTGGTGGCCCCGGTTGTTTTGACCCTCAGTGGAGTCTCATCTCTCTGCTGCACTGGGCAGCTCTGTGCTTTGTTTTGCTGTCCTCCTGGTGTCCATCGGTGTTGGAGATGATGAGGTGTGCTGGAGCAGCAGGTGCAGTCCCTTGCGGATCTTGCCCTGTGCATTTGCAATCTTTCTCCTGCTGCCCCATTGCTGCCTGTCTCCTGATTGTCAAATGAGATGCAGACTGTCAAGAAAGTAGGCTTGTGCATTAGAAAATGCGCTGGTTTCGTCTTGCTTTCTTCTTCCCAGGAGGCAGGAGGGAGAGGGAAGAGGCAGAGAGTGGAGAAAGCAGACTGATAGACTACCTGCAGTGCTGCCGACAAGATGGGCAATTTTTGGTGGGGAACGTTTTCTCCCGCTTCCCGCATGCCTGTCAGAGGTGCTTGTGGAAAAAATGCAATCCCCTTGGGAGCCGGCCTGGGAACAGAGGGTGGAAAACATCCTCTTGTTTTTCAGAGCAGGGGCCAGAACCGAGGAAGGAGCTTAAGTCACTTGAGTAAACTCAGGATTTCATAAGACCAAACCATTTGAGCAAAACGTATGAGGTTTAATGTGAGTTTGTACGGGGTGAAGGGAGCGGCTTCATGTTTAGTTTTGATGAAAATATTTTTAGAAGCAGGTCAACTGACATCGAGTATTTCTGGGTTTTCATTGTCCTAGTACGTGACGCCCATCAGTCGTTAGAAATGTTGCATTTTTGTTGCCTTTCACCTTTAAATCAAAATAAAGGAAATAAATTTAATCGGAACTTTTGCTCAAACGTTTACTGCACTATCTCACTACCTCTTAAATGCTTCAAGTTGGTTCAGAACTGAGTATTAATAATTGCGTTGTATTCATTTATTTTTATCTTGACTCTAAGCCGGAAAGCAACCAAACAGAAAAAGTATTTAATAACCAAAAAACTTAGAGGAACAGTTCACGTAGCCCACTGCTGTTAACCTGCTTCAGCAAAAAAGATAAAGTGCGGCTGTCATCATTTAAGCTTTGGGGGGTGGGAGGGAGTGGGGGAAGATGGGGAAGAAGGGAGATGTCCAATTCACGTAATGCAAAGTATAAACTGATGTCGTTTTAATTTTCTTCTTATAAGATTTCCCGGTTTACATGTAAATACCAGGCAATGATGTGGCTATGTTGGATTTCCTATTCAAACGGAGAATGCGTTCCTCTACTGGAACTTAACTGATCACGCTGAGTTAAGGGGAGGATAATAAAAAGCTGTGGAGTGAGTAACGGAAGGATTTAAAAATGAGGTTATGGAGGGCAGAAGACAGAATACAGCTTAATTTTGGAGGTAAAACTACAGTTGAGATTAACTGCATGTTTCTGGACATCTAAAGTCTGTCTGACGATTATCTCGTAATTGTTAAACCTGCCGCCTCTATGTGTAGGCTTAGGTCTGTTTAAATGTGTATGCAAAAAGCAGAATGGTTATTGATTCTGCACAGCACAATTTGTGTGGATCAGTTTTATTTCTAATTTAGTTCATGTGTATTTCGTTCTTGTTTTGCTTTTTCTCGAAAGTAATGTCGAAACAACAACGTCCGTGAGAAGCTTACTGATAAGCAAGAGTTTAAGACAAAAAAGTTATCATTTTTAGAAGAATTGATTTAGAAAGGAAAAATGGGCGTCTTATTAGTTACTAAAACATCTTCTGAACTAATACATCTTCTGAACAATTGTATGAAAATTAGCACCTAATAATGCTGCGTCTGTATTTACTCCCTTTCACTGTTACACATTTCTAATTAAAGACTCTTTTGTCTTTATGCCAATTAGTTTAAGATCCTAACCTTTGTGCTTAACAAAAACGATTACAGGAGCTCTGCTGACGTCCTCAGCGCTATTTGTAAGAAAGAAAACTACTAGGAAAAATACATTAATATCAGCTCCCACAGAACTGAGCATTTTGTTAGCGATTGTAAGATGGAGAGACAATAGGGAAGGCTTTATTAGGCAAGAGGTGGCAAATGGAAAATTGGCAGTAGAAAACCAAAGTTTGATCATGAACAGCCATTCACAACTGCAATCATCTTACTGTTCATGTGATTGCATTTGCACCATGCCCTGATCGCAAGTGTTTAAGGCCATGTAACAAATAAATAAATAAATAAGCGCACTTTCACAAGCAAGGTAAAAACAATATGCTGGCTCAGCACCAGCCAAAACTGCTCTGCAGCCCTCTGCTCAGCATCAGCCCAGCACCAGCCAGTGCACTGTGAGCGGGAAGTACGGATCATTCCTCAAGGCCTGATGGTCAAAATGTCACTGATTTTGTGTTCTTTGCAGAGTATATTTAATGTGACTTTTTTCTTAGAGGAACCGCCTCCGCTGGTGTTTCTAGTTACACATCTGTATTAAAAAGCCACTGTAAATATGTTGTGTCTGTATTAAAAGGCTAAGCATAGGGAGTTGAAATATTAAATATTTCAGTATGTTATTCTAAGATGGATTAAATGAAAAAACTTAACACGTGTCAAGGGATGTGGGAGAAGGGACAGATTAATGCAGACATGAGAGCGGTCAGAAAAGGCAATGTTTATGCAGAGACAGGTTTCTGAGGATGTTTAGGTACCTAGAGGTACAGATGGATCCTGGGGTGTTCAGATGGTCTGGTTGCTGGACCTCTGTGCGATGAAAGACAGTCTTTGGAAATTGGGTGTGTATTTTCTAATGCATTATCCCTTCTGAGTATCTTGGTGCTTTTGAAACTTTCCCTGTTTACATGCTGGGCTTCTTACAACCTCTGGTAATCTGGTTTATAGTAGTTATGAAACCTGCTGCCTCTGTATTTTACCCTCTGCCCTGTGATGCCCGTTCTCAGGCACAGTCTTCATGGTTTAGCAGCATTGACAGCCAAGTGTCAATGCTGGGTTTTGGGACTGAGAGATCAACAAAGGAAATAGAGTACATGGGAGTTCACAGCTCTGGCTTAGCGTTTAGATACCTAAAATCCGTTACAATAAGTGGACTGTGGTCTGCCAAGTGCCTCTGTGAATGGAGACTCTTGAGCCTTTAATTTAGTGTTTCTGCAGAGTCAGGCAGGCATTACTTTGTGGATGTGGGTGCTCTTTGCGCTTGGAGGAGCTAAGCACTTGCTTACATGCTAGCGAGTTCTAATTTAAACTGGCTGCTTAGCCACTTTTATGCATGACCTACATAGTCACATGGGTCATGCATGCTTGCGAAAAAGAGTGTGAAAAAGAGTATGACTGGAAATGAACCTTAGACCTTGCACTTGCACAGTCATGAGTGTGACTTGTGCTGTTGCTGGAGGAAGATGAGGAACCTACTGAACATCTTGAGAAATGGTGGTTTCTGCAGCAGTCACGGTGTTGGTGGAGGCTCCCTGCAGGCACCAGTGACCTTGACATGGTGTCACACACTGGAGTTTGAGAAGCTTAAGTCTTCTGATGAAGATTTTAAAGAAAAAAAATAAGACCTTGCTTTCTCACACCATGTTTGTTCCCTTTCTACGTTTTGCTGCCAGGAAATGCATGTGTTTGTTAGACTTTGTCTCCAAACAGCATTGTGGGCATTCACTGCTGTGCATCTGGAATGCAAGATTACCAGGGCTCCTAGGCAGTACGGACCACTTTAAGCTTTAAGGCCACTTCAGGGCTCAGGTCTTCTCTGTGCAGAGAGCAGGTCAGGGCGAGCAGAAGTCTCTTGCAGAGAGCTGGGATTTGGGGGCAGCCAGCCAGCCTAGAAGACTGGTTATTGGTATGTTTTAACACTGAAAAAGACCTAACATGAATATGAATTTTGTGGTATGTAGATATTTCTAGAACTGTAAATGCAGGATGGAAAGCACCTCCTAGAGAAAAGAACTTGACTCCCTACTAGCACTGGTAGCTACATCATCTGATGCCTTCGTATATTGGCCAAACTATGTCAAAGCCACCTGGCTGTTGCCTCCAACAGTCCCCTTGAAAGACTGTTCAGAAACTCATTGGTATGAGGGGTTAAACACCTAATTTTATCCCGAGACAATACAGTTGTGGTTTTGTACCCATGCGTTTCCCTGGGAGTAAACAAGGGAAGCCAGTTTATGCTCGAAGACAGTTGGAGTTACTCTCAGCTATCACTGCGTCCAGCAGAGCAAGCCACGTTCTTCTGATCTTTCCTCACGCAGTAGGCCGATCAGAAGTGGAAGAGCTGAGCATTTCTTCTCTAGATCTTCTGCACTCTCATTTTGCCATGTTTGAACACGGACAGCCAGAATCATACTCTACTCCAGAGGAGATTTAATCAGTGTCTTGTTCTGGAGCACCCATATTTTCATGAGCCTGCTGGAAATACTTTGTGTGCACAAGTGTTTTTCACACCTGCATTGCATTAGTAGCCAATACTCACCTTCTGAACACCTGGTACAGGTCTTTTATCTGTAATTCCTCATGACTGAGACCAGCGAGAGCTGTGTTCGTATGCTGAGGACATTACACAGTTAATTGTGCTCCTTCAGTTTTGGTGTGAAATGCCCTCCGTTCCCTCCAGTGTCCTCTGTGTGACAGTATGCCTCTGTGTGACAGTGCTGGCCAGTTTCATCACCAACAAACTTTCCTTAGGATATTCCTAATTTTTTGTGACTCTCATAAAAATAAGTCAGCTCCAATGCTTGCGGAATTTCTCTAATAACTCGTCAGCAAAGGCTGTTGCAGCTTCGCACATTTTGCCAGCTCCTTTATCATCAGACTGTTTCTGTACAGCTTTTTTTGTGTTTTCCACATGATGCTCTGTCAGCAGGTTTACTGAAGGGAACTGAGATGGTTCCAGTGGTATTTCTGTTGTATAAAAAGTGAGCCAGCTTTTCAGAAAGAGTTTTTGGGGTTAATTTGCAATAACTAAGCTTCTGTAAGCCACGCTGCATGGCTCTATCCCACTTCCTACTTACCTCTGTGCCTTCATTTGATAAAGCAAGTGAGGCAAGCTAAGAAAAAAATATTTTTATGTTAAAAAAGGACATGTCTTTAAATTAATAAAACAAATTTTTGGCTTCATTTAGCAGCAATAATCTAGGCAATGCTGCTGAAGATGTACACCGGTGATCTTGATTTGAAAATTAATGCTTTTAAGTTTTGAAAGTTTTAAGCTGGTTTTAAGTTTTGAAAGGAAAGTTTTTATGTTATTGCTACATTTTAGTGGGACATTATGAGTTTAAGAAATAGCAGTGAAGATAATACCTTGCTGATGGCTTGCTGCCAGGTGCCAGCCATTCCAAAAGAGGAGGCAATGGCTCATACCCAGTGGTATGCCTGATCATAGATGCTGCAATAATTGTGGGGTTTTTTTCAATAGGCAGGGCTTGGTTTTCCCTTTCTATTGGCACGTTTATCAGCTTGGACAATGAAAATGCTGTCAACAATTTCTGATAGGTTTTACTTTCTGCTTGTATTTGCTTTTTTAAACAGTGTAATTCCTGTAATGATGCATCGGGGAGGACTTACTTGTATTGACCTTAAAATATCCCTTTGAATGAGAGAAATTTTTTGTTCAACACATGTAAATCTGTTTCAGAAACCCTTTCTTTCAGATCTGAATTTTTCGGCATATTTGATCGAAGTAAGTTCAACCGACCTTGTCAGGTTAGGACAAAGGGGAACTTGTCTGTGTTTGAGCAGTCCTGTTGGGGGAGAGGGCAAACTCAATGTGAAAAGGACATTTTTTCATTATAGTTTTTTCATTATAGTTTAAGCATTGCTTTGCTTTGAAAGGTACGCTTAAGTATTCTTTATATGATCTACAAAAGTAAGTAATACAGTGTAGTGGAAAAGAGTCATTCTGCTCTGCCTTTCTGTACCCAACAGATCACGAGTCGCTTTTGAATTGACCTCCATGGAGGGAGGAGATTTAGAGCCACTGAAACGTTTGATAGCTTCCCCATGTGTTTTTGTTGGCTTCCCTTTGTGCCGGGCTGGCATTTAGAAGAGACCAAACCTCCCTCTGGGCTGAGGAGCCCAAGTGCCTGGGAGACATCCCTGGAAGTGGATGCCCAAGCACCTATGAGGAGTATAAAACACAGAGATGGAGCAGAATAGCAGCCAAAGATGAAAAAGGGTGAGGGAAAGATCGCAGAGCCTCTTTTAAACAATTTTGTTTATTCTTCGTTGGTGAGGTGAAGAGATACACCGAAACTGTTCCTGGTAACAAACTTAGCTCATTTTCGTCAGAACACAATTTCGCTTTTGAAGATTTGCTTTTTTTGCACTTTTTTATGCTTTTTTCTCTATTTATGTTTTCCTGTATTCTTTCTTTATTTATCTTCTAGGCTTTGAACTGTGCTGGCAATAATATTTATGTATAATGGGGGCAATGTACTTGTACTGTGGGAACATTCTCATCTTCCCAATCTAAATGGGCCATTTTAGTGAAAGGAAAATTAACTTTTCAGAACTTGACATCCTTTTATTATATGTTTAGTGTACTCAGTGAGCAGGTAGCAAGAGCAAACCATATATATCATAACTATTCCAAACTTACCAGGCTTCTTTCACGTTTGTTTTCAGCCTTGTCTAGGATGTGCTGATGAATTTTTTCCCAGTGAGGGCCATGGCGATTCCCGTGCTAGCCGCGTCGAATTCCCCAGTGCTGCCCTGTGTGCAGTAACGCCACAAGTATTGTGTGGTGCCTGCTTGTTCTGACTCCCATGAGTCAGCCCTCTCTGGTTTCGCAGAGCTGTGACCCTAGCGCTCAGTGAGAGAAAATAATCCTCTGACTAAAGAGAAGGCATTTTGGGGGGCGTGCCCTTGCCTAAGCTTTATTTTGCAGGCAGCTTCATCTCACAGTGGCATCATTTATCCAATGTGAAGTGTTCTTGTGATGTGTTCTTATCTGGACACTCATTTATCCATTTGTGCCTTAGCATCCAGCCATAGGTTTTTGCGTTTATGAATGACATGCATCTTAATGTTTAAATAACTCCAGGTTGTTTTACTTCTAACCAAAGTGTGCTCCTCTCCCCAAGCCAGAGAGAGCATCCAGAGCTCCCAATCATCCGTCTTCTGTTGATGGCTACTAAACAATACCACACTGTCTTGGAAGAGATTCATCAAGTCCCTTTCCAATGTCTAGGGCATGGAAATGGTTGGTTGTTTGGGGTTTTTTCTGCCGTAATTTCTCTAGTAAGATATAAACTGGGAACCTGGAACCTGGAGTCTAGGAACCTGGAGGCCTGAGAATCAAATCTTGTTGCCTGGTCTACTGAGATCATGTAATGGTAGAAAGGGTTAGTTCTAAGTGATTTGGATTGTGCAAGAAACTCTCTAAGGCAGATTGTTTTTCTTTCTTGCTATATTACAGAATGATACCTTTTTTTTTAATTGGCAAGGCATTCATTTGGCATTTAATTCATATCGTGCATGATGTTTGAGTAACCTACGTGTCAGAGAGTTTCAGCCCTTCTGTGCTTAATTCACAGTGTATCTGAATTATCTTTTTGAAAGTCTGGTCCTTTTGGCACAAACAGAAAAGATTCATCCCTGTTAATTCTAGATTTTCATGTTTCTTGATGTGGCATGTTTTGGGGTGCTTTATACTGATAATGAAGGCATCTCTGCAGCTGCAGTGCAGCAAAATGCACTGCAGAATGAAGCAAGTCTTTGCAGCGTAGAAACTTGTAACTGCAGTACCAAGATCAATGTAAATGAAATATGAAAGGAAATGTCTGTGTGTGAAACCTCCGTAAGAAACAGCAGGACAAGGGTTAAAGTAACAGCATGTTTTGCTATGGAGCACCCTTTGTATGAATTCAATCAAGGAACCAAACAGCAAGAAGAGGAAGAAGAACCTCACCTAAAGACAGGATAAGACACCGAAAAACACTGGAGCTGTAAGATGCCCCGATAAAGAAAACAAAAGAACTGTGAAATTCAGGAATTTTTGCCTAAGGCTTCTGAGAGGAGTAAAACAAAATAATGAGGCAGAAGTTTCTGAACAAGATTCACTCCCAACTGGTATGGAAGATGAGCGCCAAATCAGTTTTTTGTGTCCCGTTGAGAAGAACCCAGGAGATGCTGTGAGGACTAGGCAGCCAGCATCTCCTGACCTCTGCGGTGTGTGTATGTGGGTGATCCTGGCCAGACTAGTTGGTTGGACGCATGCGTCTTGGTGCTTATGAACATTTGAACGTGAGAGTGTCAGTAAGTAAAATCAGCTTTGGAGTTTCATAAAATAAAATCACCTTCCACTTCCATGAAGTCTCACACTGAGCTTTGTTACACCAATCTCCTACACCTGTAAGCAGAGTCTTGAAGTCCAAGAGAGACATAGAGGCTGAGGAAGCCAACGATGATGTAGACTGTCTCAGAGAAATTCCTGTTACTTGTTGGGCCGTGTCTTCTTCTCCAGAGGTTGATCTTGGAACACTCCCTGTTGGTAACACTTAGATGGAAATAACATGTTTTCGAAGAATTAGAACATACTCAAGCTGTTTGTCAGGATTGTCACAGCTGGAAGCAGCTTTTGTTGTGCATTTTCTCCCCGTGAATCCCAGGAAAGTACATTATTCCTAGCTCTGTCCTCAGCAATGTTCAGGCAGGAGAGCTCACCAACAGTCTGGCATGCTTGGAAGCCACGAGGTCCACCTGGTAATATAATCCATATTAAAATGTAGGTTTTTATATTTATATGTGTTAATTAAGTAGGAATATGTGTTCCTTTTATATATGCCTGGAATTTGGAAGTGAAAGCACTGTAATGTGCGTTAACAATGTGATTTGAAACATGAAATGGAAAAGGTATGTCTGGCCTTTTCCCATAGTGTTTTGTGTCACGGCTTTTTTTATTTGGGTTTTTTCTCATTGTATGTGGGTGAGTATCACAACTTTATTTGCTATTGCCTTCCTTGCCGATACTGCTACTATTTTGTTCCTGGGCTGCCAGGCTCTAATACTTTAAGCTTAATGTAGCCCATTTGGTAAGCCCGCCATGTTGCCGTTGTGTCACCCTGGATTAACAGTGAGCATCAGCTACAACCAGATAGGATGACAAATTTGGGAGCTACATCCCTGCCTGGAGCCAGTCACAGTACGGTCTCAGTGACAGCTGCTGGCAGTACGTAGTAAGAGCTGGTGAAGTAAAATAGGAAAGCTTGGTAAGTCCATGTAAGAGAGTAATCAACTAGGAATTTGTATGGCTCATGCTCAGCCTTTTAATGCCTTCTATTTTCTCTCATAAGTAGGTGGCTCCCCAAATTGGAACCTTTAAAGATCATAGATGAGGCTTGAACAAGACTGGCTGGCAACAGTGCAAACATGAATTTTACAACAAGCAGTCAAATGAAATAAAACAGAATGATGTCTATAATGACGGTAACATTAGCTTGCCTTACTGGTAATATGAATGCTAGTAAGATAAATATTGAATATCTGCAAATAAACTATCGTTATACTAGCATGAAACCTCCCTTCAAATTGTAATTCCTCTTGAGAGAGAGGCGATGGTTTTCTTGAGTCTTTTCAACAGGCGCTCTACACTGAATCATTTCCTTTAATTGCTGTTCTAAAATATATAACAGGTTTTTTTAATGCCTACTTTTTATATTTATCTTTTTACTTTCCATTAATTGCAGTACTTCCATTCAAGCTTGAAAATGAAATTGCTTCCTCAACGTATTTCTTCTCTGCTGTATGTAAACATGGGCCTTTTTTATTAGCCCTATTTCCAGGGAAGCTGGAAGTACACCAGCGCCGAAGGCACCAAGAGGCTTTCGCCAGTTGTCTTGGTTACAGGCACTTTAAAGGAAACTGAGAAGAGCTGCCATGTAGAACAAACCTCACCTATTTCTCTTACTGTGGGGAATTTATCTCGCGTTTGAGGGGCTGAAGAGCAGCACCAAGAGCCAGTGGGATGGCTGTTCACCTCTGCCTTTCCAGTGGCTGCTCTGGGCGGCTCAGCAAGGCTTTGCAAGTTAGAGTCTGAAGCTGTGTGTGCCAGAGCTAGGTATCATGATAAAGTCCTCCTCTCTCTTTTCGTTTAAACAATCCACCTACGTCATTTATTTGCTTTGATTGTAGATTTGATTAGTAAGTATGTTAACGGTACATCAAAACCTGATTAGAACTGATGAGATGAATAAGAGGTCTTAAAGTATTTTAAAATGAGTCATCTTTCATAGCAATAAGATATGCAAAGTCCCATACAATTTGGTCTGACTGTCATTTAGGACATCACTGTAGTTGTTTGAAGAAAAGAAAACTTGAAGGAGAGTGGAGCAATTGAGCCACCTTCTGCAAATCTAACACTGCACCTCAAATAGCAGGAGCGTTCCTGCTCAGAAGTTTTTCGGTATTTCACTGGTTTTGACAGAGGACATTGTACAGGCAGGCCAGGTGGAGGCACGTCGGTGGGGATGAACGGTCCGCAGATGAAAGCAGCAGCCATTGCCTGCTAAGGCTCTTCTGAAGGGACTCACAGCAGCTCAGCTATGAAGAATGAGAGCGTTAGCCCCTGTGATCCCAAAGGAGCTGTGGCAAAGCTTCAGGATAGGACGAGGGAATCCTGCATGTGTCCCACAGCTTCTGCATCCACACCAGAATGTAAGCAGCCTTTAAATGATGGGACACTTATGGTTAAACAGCTGTTCTGGTGGCCTGACCATCCTGATGGAGAATAGAGTTGCAGGTTAGTTTGTGTCTCAAAAGAACATAAAAGTACAGGCAGTATAGTTACACATGTGTTATCAGAGATGTGGCAGTGTCACCTGATATTATGATTATGTGATATTTCCTACTGTCCTTTTGGTATTTTAAAGTAACACACATGACTTCACAGCCTCAAACATCTGGGTTTACATTTTTAAGGTTTGGCTTCTGCTTCTGGCTAACTTTTTTCAGTTTTGTTTCAGCCAGAATTTAGCAGTCTGAGAGCAAGGCTAGATTTAAAAAAAATTTTTTTTTTAACATGAGAACACACACTGTCGTAGACACAGTCAAAAGTGTCAGTGTTTTCATTAAGCAACTCTAGCGTGTAGCAGAAAACAATTTATATGTGAGGGATATGCCTTTATTTTCAGACACATACCAAGTACAATACTCAGAAACACAGGCACTCCTATATCTCAACCATCTAAGCAACAATGTTTGTGTATGTATAGAAATATAAAACACATTTCAGTTGTTGCTTTTAATGTAATTCTGAGACTCTTGGTGAATGTTTACAGGTCACAAACTATTTTGAAATAATATTTATAAGCTATGGTGTGTCAGCTGTAGAGGGTGATCTTTTTGAGTTTTGATTCTTGGAAATATTTTTCTTTTAGTAAGATGGTATACTACAAGGCCAGTTCACTGCAGTCTCGTGCTAAATAGTAGGAGCATGCTAGGGAATTGTAGCTTCTCTTCTGCAGTTCTTCAAAGCTGCCTTGTTGTCACTTGCCCCTTTCTACCAGTCCGGCTTGTGGAGCAGTCATCTTTTTTCCGCTGAGGATAAGGATATTCTGATTGCATAGCTTCACACACGCAGCTGAGCACCACCTTGAATATCCGACTTGCGTGTGGATAAAGACGTTGTATCCCTGCTAAACCTGCGAAGAAGGGAGTCTGTAGTTACTCTAGCTGGCAGCTGGTCTTGCCCGGAAGGCCCCTGACATCCACATAACTGTTTCATGGGTTTGTCTGTCTGATTTATCTGTAAGCAGTGGCTGATTCTAAGGATTGTGCATTCTAAAAAGGCACACTTACACGTTTCAACAAACTTTTAGAAGTCAGGAAGCAGGTGCACGTGGTGTCTGTTTATTGTGTGGGCTCTGGAGGAACTGACAAATTTGAGTTTCGTCTGCCTTCTTCCTCCTCCTTTTAGCTGCTAGGAAGAGAGGACTTGAGAGAACAACCATGGTTAATAAATCCATCTCCCAGCAGTGCAGGAGAGCACACAGAGCATCTGCACACCATGGTCCATGGGAATGCCTTCCTGTTGGGATTCGGGGCAGCTATTTCCTTCCTGTCTTTAAAAAGGCATTTGAGTATTAAAAGCGACTTACGGCTTTGACTTCGGCTTCTTTTATAGGAGCGGCACATGAAAAACAGAGGCGCGCGCAAATGAGAAACAGAGCAGTATGGAAAACTGTTGTGTAGACACAAAGTCAGAGTGCTGGACCTTGACTGGGACAAAACTGGGTTATTCTAGAGTGGAAGAAACCATGCTTTTCCCCTCCTTAGCCCTGTTTTGTTACCTTTTTTGCTTCCTTGGCTGCATTGCTACCTGTGTGCAGGAGGAGGAGCAGTAGCCAAGGTGTGGGAGAGAGCAAACACAGATGGTTATAGAGAACATCATTGGTTTTGAAGGACTGACTTGGGTACGCTTGCTTTCTTATGATGGCCCATGTGCGCTGTACAGCAACATAGGGGGGATCTGCCATGTGTTCACTGCCTGCCGAAAGCAGACCTTTATCCACTGGAGAAGTTCACTGCAGCACGGTGTGTGGAAGAGCTGGAGGGGAATACATGGCTTGTGCGGAAGGAGAAAAGTAAAGAGCCAGAAGTCTCAATTATGAAAGAAATCTGTACTTGCTAGAAAACAAGCAGTCCTGCTGTAGGAATGGCAGCTCTTGGCCATTTTGAGTATGATTAGGAGAATGTAAATAACCAATGGTTTTCTGTAAAATGGGATCAGTACATTTGGGGTTTGGTTGCAATGATAAAATCCTTTTTAAACTTTAAACAGAGCCCTTATCAGATTATTATATGTGCTCCCAAGTGGATTTTTGCATGGACTGAACTGAAATGAGCGCTGCAGCTGACTGGTAACCTTCCTTGCAGAGGCGGCCTGGCACTGCACAAGTGGAGGCAGCGAGCCTCCCCGGCCCCCCGCTTCCTCTTCCCATCTTCCAACCGCTTAAGGATTTTAGCAGGGCCCCCTTGTTCTCTGCTTGTGCTGCTGCCCAGCAGCCACCTTCCTGTGGGTGAAGGAATGAAAGCTGCCCAGCTGTCATCTTTCGCAGGCAGTGGTCGGGTTGCCAGCTTCACCTCCTTCCCTCCCACTCTGCTCTTCCAAGGGGAGGAGGCTGCTCCCAACCTCCTTACTCTCATTTCCACCCTAAGTGCACTCATGGCCAGCGTGCGCCCGCTTTGTTCCCAGTGCAGTTGTCCTTTGGCTTAAATAGCTCCCTCTTGTCCTTGGTATGTAATCCTCTTAACAGGCAGGTTCATATCCCCTTACCCCTCTTTTATCCCACTTTGTGTGAGGCTTTGAAAGCCACACGTCTCATCTGCTGCAGGAGAGACTCTCCTTGTCATCTGGGGAGTCTTTATTTGTACCTGTAGCAGTATCACCTCACCTTTCTTGAATGGGGATATCTGGAATTACGCCCATTGCGGATTGCATTGCAGCATTGCAGATGGGGCTCACCGGTGCCTTGTGCAGCGGCAGCCTGTGCGCAGCCTCTCCTGGAAATACCTTGCCTTTGGAAATGCGTACTTGGGTTGCACACGCCTTTTTCTCTGTGTGTGTGCTGAGTGGTTCCTCGTAAACACCGTGGTCAGCTGGCATTCAGAAATCTTTTTCCTCCACTATTGTTTGTAGATTTAGGAGCTTGAAACTTCTGGCATTGCTCCAGCAGCACGACCTTGAATTTGGTACTATTGACTTTTATCACAGATCTATTATCAGACATTTCAATGCCAGATTCTGCTATTCCTGAAGGTTATTAGGAGCGTAGGTGCTTGAATACAAAGTGGTTCTGAGAGAGTTTCACACCACTGCTGTTGTGTGCGTTGACTAATGAGCTTGTAAATCACTTTTAGTTCTTTTCAAGTTTTCTTACTGCTAAATCTTAACTTTGTAAGACCAGCAGATAAACAAACTGACAGCTCTGCTTTTCCTCCAGTTCCCACAGCCAGTAAAGTGAGAAATCGCTCTGGCTCTCATGCTGCTGTGGATGTCATTACTGCCTCTCGTTATATTCAGAAGGAAACTGTGTAAGACCAGCGAAGTCATAATTATAGAAATACAGTAGCCATATGGACAGTGGCAGACTCGTGCCTAGTTAAGGATGGAATTGCACTGATACTGCTCTGCGTCCGCCCTAGAGTCTTTGTGCGCCCAGTAGGTCTGGTTGCTACTCTGTTACATTGATGGTGATGGTGCAATGGAGAGCCCTTTTTCCACGCGCTGACTATGCACGTGTGTTAGATAGGTGCAATAATGCCCTCGAGGAGCTTCCTCTCCTAAACTGTGTTCTAGCAACTCCCGTTCAGAGTTGTTTTGCAGACTCTTTGCTGACTGCATCTGTTCTGACAAGTTTTATGATGTCTGCTGTCATCCAACCTGTGTGCTAGTGCAAAGGAGTACTTCTTTTTCTGTACATTTGACTCAGGATGCGCACATTACAGTTACTTCCTCTCTAGAGCTGGATGAACTGCACCACATGGTCACTGTATGCTCACTGCATGTTGGGTTTTTTGTTTTATTCCTATTGAGACATTAACTTCTGATGATTCGCATAGGTTTCGGATAGTGTGGTATGATGCTGTAGTCTGTTGCTACATGCCTGAAGACTGTTACACGTGCAGGGAGGAATTCCTACGCGGAGTGATCCACTGAAACTACCTGAACTCCTTCACTGGAACTCTCTCGAAGTCTTCCATGCCCTGGTCAGTCCTCAGGTACAGGCGAATCTTTCCAGTGAAGTCTAGATCATGCTCGTGCCAGCATGGGCTTTGAACGTAGTGCTAGCCTGATGGCCATGGATAGCACTAGAGGCTGTTTTTCAGGGTGTTTCATTTTCTTTAATTTCTTCACACAGGGATTGTAGAAGTTTAGATTTTGCATGGATTTTTTGGGAGGCAAGCAATGAACAAGAGCATTTAAGAAAAAATAAAAGATTTAAATAGGGGATATTCCTGTTTCAAAACATCAGGTCTTGACTATCTTGCATTTTTTATCTTTTGAAGTCTTACATCTCAGTAAAACTGGAGAACTGTTTTAAAGTCTGAAGTCAAACTATATTGTGCTGAGCAGGTTGAAGCTGAAGCTGTCCAGCCACTCTCCGGAAACAGCTTATGCCCCTACAAGCTCGGTCCAAAGCAGGTGTGCCCGGCATCAGCTTGGGTTTTGTTCTGGTGGCCACAGACCACCATGCAACTTCTTAACAAGTGACCACAATTGACACGCATTGGAGCTGTAGTGCACGCGATGAATCAGTATTCAGGAAGCACGAATGGCCGCAGGGCTCAAAGCCATGCTCCACAAGCTAACGACGCGTGCCCAAGGCACCTCCCTTCTCTAATTATGCACTTTAGCTTGCAGAGTGGGATGCCGCTTTTGATGTCTCCAAATTGTAAGTTCTTTTTCCTTAGACGTTCAGTCATGCATATTTAAAGCTACTTTTCAAGAAATTAGGTCTGAAAATTCCCAGCAGAAATACATTTTTGCATTTTATTTTTATCCAGAGATGACCACATTTTTGTCTGCAGCCAACTTAAAAGATACGTCAATTAATAGAGCCACTGGTGAGTAAACTGTCAAACAGAATATTTTCTCTCATTTAATGAAGTGTCTTACATAAAAATAAGCATAAGCCTCATGATGAAGAAATTAATTTTACTAAGATTTCCAAGCATTTTTCTTTAAGTGTGAGGTGTAATAAAGTGGAGTTTTCACCATAAGAACATGACTGTTTATTAGAATCATTCATTATGTGCATGGCCTTAGTGTGGAGATCAGGCCCCAAATCTCATTATTGTTCCTGAATCTTCCTAAAAGTGGCATGTAATTGATTATTTCCTTATAGGAAAATTCTATAAGAATGGGTATTTGCTACTGTATTAGCAACAAATGATTAGTTTCAAGCCACGCTGCAAGGGTGGTTTCAAGCTGTTGTGTTGCGTCGTGTGTCCCCCACACACACCGCTGCACTTTTTATTAGTGCTTTTTAGACTTCTTGGGCCATATCCAATTCTTCATCCTGCAGCAAAAAAAAAAAATTACTCTGATGTTTTCTTCCCTACTGTTCATTAAACAATAATTGGTCTCTTCTGGTTGCAAGGAGAAGTTGCAATCACCTTTCTGTGATTTTTAACCTGTTTTCCTGTGGAATAAGTGACACAGCCCTGGTTGTCATTTCTGCCCTAGTCTGCATCGAAAGTGTTACTAGACCTTGGTGCATGGTTAGTGTATGGTTGGGTGGGGGTGCTGGGAAACAGCTGGTTTGTATATACAATTTGCATTTCCTATCGAAGGTCGTTTACTTCCTTGTAGTTGATAGCGGCACTGTTAAAGTTAGGCGTAAGTACACACTCTGTTGTCTGGGGAGTAGGTGGTGAGTAGCCAGATCAACTCTCTGGTAACTTAGTATTCACTTTGGGATCTATCTGAGAGTCAGTATTTTACCTTCTTTTCATAATTTTTTTACCAGCACTACAGTTTGACCTCTGAGGACATTAATCTGGTGGCAGCTCACTCAGGACAACTACTCACGTACTTGTAATAGTGTCCCAGCAAGGAAAAGTGTTGAACCTTAAAAATGTTTTTGAAAAGAAAGTAGGATAGTAGTCCGCTTACTTACAGAAAGTAGCTGTGCAAGAACAGGTAGTTGGGCTTGACATCAGTGTGTCTAATCAGAATCTCTTCCACTGTATTTCAGGGCAAATCTGGTGGCTGTCCCCTGACCTGGGTGCACTAAATACTCATTTCTGACCTGGTGGCAACATGAGAGCAGAGACAGCATCCCCCATTGCCGCAGTTTGCACGTGCTGGTCTCCCTGATGACGGTTTCTTCAGGGAGGGCATGAGCCAGCAGTTTTAATACATAGGAATCACCATTTTGGATGGGAAGAGCAAGAGCTGTGGTGGATAATCCATTTTGCGACAGCAGCTAGTAGTAGATGGATGCTGAGCACCAGGGGTCGTAACTCAAATAGATTGCTGGGGCAAAGGGATAAAGAAAGACCGTTGTGCTGGACATCCTGCACGTGGAGCAGGGAGACACAACCCTGAGCCCAGAGAGTTGCAGCTTACCCAGGTGAGACAGGCAGTGGATCGCAGAGAGGAATGTAATCTTGCCATTTAAATTTATGGCATTTTTTCTTTAAATCCTTTTGGCTGGATTTTCTTAGGAAGGGATTATTTAGATGGGAAACTCTGGCAGGAGAGGAGAGGAAGGGAAGGGATGGTCCTGAGTTAGAAGAGCACGGAAACAAAAAAATTGTCGTGTCAGGTACTGGGGGATGTATTAAGAAATGGAGAAGTCAGGGACTGGAAAGCGCTAGAGCAGTTATGTACCAGAATGGCCATTGAAGGTGTTTTCTCCTAACGCAGTGACCTTTACAGACCGTCTCTGTTTGCAAATGGTCCAAAAATGGTTATTAATTGGCTTGCAACTTTTTCTTGAGTAGAGTCTTCTCTGAGTGGAGTATAATTATAGTGGATTTTAAAAACAGACAAGGATGTTTTACCAGAAACATTTGTTTCTGTGTATCGTCGGAATTTCTTTTTTTTCTAAAAGCATCTTCATTTTTAGTGGAAACACTAGGCAGCATCATTGGTGACTACACCTTTGGTGGTGGTTTTGTGTTTGACATTTTTCTGTCAATGGGCATCATTTTTTATTTTTTCCAAAGGGGAGGTCAGGACACGAAAGAGTTACCTTCTTCCAAAGATACAGTTCATCACACCCTCATTTCTTATTAGATTCAGCAGAGGTCGAGCCTGCGCAAAAGGTAACCCAAGCTGGCTTTGTCAGCGTAGTCAAGATCACCAGACGTGAGAATAGGGAATTCAGCTGTGCTGCTAGCTTACATGCGTCTCCATATTGCATCATGTCTTTTCCTATTTCTTTGCTCCTGCCAGTGAAGAGCTGATACTGAAGCTCAAAGGAAGATTTATGTTTGTTTTAGTCATCTGCCTGCCTGATTAGAGCCCAGAGGCTGAGGCAGGAGAAGATTAAAAGCCAGCCACTCCCATTACTTGGCAGGCTGTAAAGCAGGAACATTTTGAATGTGATCCCTTGCCTATTTTGGGAAAGTTATAGAATTTTCAGAGGTAGGCCAGTTATTTTTAAGCTGCTCTGGACATGCTTTTAATGCAGGATTTGTTCTGGATGCTGTCAAGGTCGACCGTTTTCTTCATGAAAAAGTTTCCCTCCTTTGGGGAAATGTCTGGTAGATCTGATTAGCTGTGTGCCTTGGTCCTCTCTCATTTCCTCACAGCCTGCTAAACCTATCACTAGACCTTTCAGCTTCAGCTGAGATGAATTGCATTAGTTCTTGTCTGCCTTCCCCTTGGCTTCATTCATTTCTCTAGCGTGTTTGAGGAGAAGATTGCAGTAGAGCTGTGCAGGGGCAGCGTACCTCTACCAAAATGCAGGGAGGCTGGTGTTTGGAAGAGGAAGTATTGGAATCGAGGAACTGAAAATATCGGCAATGGGTATTTTCCTTGCATCTGACTCTCTGCTGCCACTCTGGATCTCTTTTTAAGTTGCACACATTTTATATTCACTTAGCAAGGTTGTAAATATGAAATGAGATAGAAAAATGATACCTACAATGAGATCCTGATTAATGAAGCTGCCCCCCTGCATCTCAGTTCTGTGAATAAAGAACCGGTCCAGGGAAATGCTGAGCTCTTCCCACTGCTTTTGGAAGCAGTAGGAATTGCTGTGTGCTCCATATCAATCAGGATTGGGTTCCAAGTTTTATTTTGCCAGAGCTTAGGAATCAAAATAGCTGACATCTGTAATGATCAGGAGGCCATGAATTATGTAGACAAATAAGCTAGCAATTACTGCTGCACATTTATCTTCACCTCTGTAAATGATAAACTTTAAATGTTCCATATGGAAGCCCTGCGTATAAATTAGTTCCTCTGCATTTGGGCCATTTGTATCGCTGTGGATGCGAGATGTAGTAGCTTTCGTACCTCCTATCTCGGTGTAAGGCAGCAGGTCCCCTATACCATGCTACAAGTGCTCTGTGAGATTTGGGGTGTGAAGACAACAGTCTTAATTATGATACAGTGTGCATTCAGTTTCAAGAAGTACATAGTGGTTTCCTGCCTAATTCTGACGGGATTAAAGATAGCGCACTTTCAAAAGTTATTCTCTGAATCTTCTTCTCTTATTTACATATTTTGTCGCTGCTGCCTAGAAGGAGGGGGATGATAGTTTAATCTTTGTCCCAGCACTATTAAAAGAAGTAATTCTTAGACATTTTTCTGTTGCCCTTTATTGAGAAACTGCGTGCGTTTCGCATTAGTCCTGATTTCAGCAATGCCCGGCGTTATCAGAATATCACTCTTCCTGCCTCCTGTAAAGCTGCAGCACATACCCTTGTGTTAACACTGTTGGCCTTATCTTTGCCTGTGTGTCTCTTAAAAGTGGGTGGTTTATTGGACAAGTGAGGTTGGACCTAACGTTCAGTCGTATTTCTGCCTGCCTGTAGCATGTTAACTTTTTCACCACATCCAATCAGCTCCAGAACTGGGGCAATACTGCAGGTAACATTGGAAACATCTGTACTAACGCTGAAGGAAGGCAAAAGAGCTAGAAAGCCTGACTTTGACTGAAGTGAGTGACTGGTGGGATGTGTCTGTGATACCGTGCTTGAGGAGAGGCAGGACAAGGCAACGAGAGATGCCTTGGTGGTCCACGCGCAGTCTTGCTGTTCTACTGACAATCCCCAGTTCATTCAGATGCAAGAGTAAATGCGTGATACACAGACTAAACGTGAGATACACAGAGATGTTAGCTGGGAAGGAGCAGGGGAGCATAACGGTGCTTGGGAGGCCAGTGAGGTTTGGGCACCATGCACGTGGCCAGAGCAAGGAACTGGTTGCGGGGGGGTTCCCAGATATTTTTTTTTTTTAAGCCAGAACATGCCAATTCATCTAGATTAAAACACTCCATGGGAATGTCTTGATTTCAGTAGAGTTTTTCTTAGAAAATGGCCAGGTGGCCTAGCTGCTACATCTCCTGCCACCTCGTCGGTGGAGAGTTTCTGGGGTGTGTTTGCTGAGCGTGAGTTCAGACGCGATGAAATGTGAGACCTGTTAGCGCTGAACAATGCAGTTTCTAGTTGCGTGGAGTCTTTACAATCCTTGCCCTGCTTGGATATCTCATACGTTGGGGTTTTTTTAACCGTTAAAATGTTTGACGTAAGTGAAGGTCAGGCCTAATAATGTTTTATTGAATGCTACATCTCAGGTTTCCTGGCTAAGGTAAACATTGAACATGACTGAGCTAGCTATGCAACCTTTCCCTGTGCATCCTTTCTCTGGTCAGCTGCCTCTGTGCGTATTCAGGCTCTGAGCTGGAAACCATAAAAAAAAAAACCCAAAACAATCCATGAAGTCAGAGATGCTTGAGGCAGGTGGTGAAAGCCAGGGTGGCCTTCATCACATCGCGCTTGTCACAGCTGATGTTGCGTCAAACAGGGCTGAGGCTCAGAGAGGCCACTCTGACCTGTCTGCTCCTTGGGGGCTGTGGGGAGAGTGGGTTCTCAGCCCTCCAAAGAGCAGGCAGTTCTCCCACAGCTCCTTGCATTTGGGCAGGATCTCTCCCGTAGTCACTTTTTAGAAGCAAACCTTAATTTTTTTTGGCCTTTGCTTGTGCCTGTTTCTCTGTACCACTCCAGATGTCTCATTTAGGGCATCGTAGGCTCTGCAGCTGCCAGTTCATTTCTTCTGTGTCTGCTGAGGAGCTGGGGTGGAGTTGTGCCCCCCTTGTAGCACAGGCTGCAGTTGTCATACCATTGCCAGGACAAATCTTAACTCTCGGAGGCCAGGTTTTGCTGTAGAAGTCCACCGGTGAAGTGGGACTGCTGCTCTCTTGCTCCATGTGTGCTGGCCGTTGCAGGTGTTTCTAAATAAAACTGCTCTGGATGGTGAATCTTGACTGAGGGGGGCTCTAAAATCCAAAAGGCTTGTAGTTGCTCTCCTCTGCCTGCCAGGATATCTGAAATATTTTGTATGTCTCCAGGAGAAGATGTATTGATCATATCCATATATCTATCTGCCACTGTTTATCTTTATGGTTTCCTAATCATTTCCTTTCTGCCACTGAGCTATATGATCATGGGCTGAAGGGAAACATTATGGTGGGAAGGGAGTGGGGAAGACTGGGGAGAGACTGTGCATTGCAGGAGGTGCTCTGAGTTCCCTTTTAGACCTTTCAGCTGCGAATGGACCCACATCACCTATTGGGCCTGACCCACAGGTCATGCTGGACACAGAATTAGGCTGATGCGGTGGTTTCAGGTCAAATGAAGGAATTGCTTCGTTAATCGGGTACAGCGATACAGGGCTCCTTTCCATAGCCTGTTGGGGCGAGGGGTAAAGTAGAAGATGCCTGTAGCGATGGTGAGTGGCAGGAGCAGTGTGTATTCCTGATGCCTTGTTTTCAGGTCAGCTCTATCCTGATCTTCTGTCTGCTCTTATCCCTCCTGCTTTTAAGGAAAACAAACCTAAAAACCAAACCAAGCAAGAGGCCAGTACTTTGTTCCCTTGATCGTGTGGTGGAGCAGAGAGATAGGGATAAAAAGTGTATCTTGAAAACAAGAAAACAAGGTTTGCCTTTGGGTGGAGGTGAGCATTAGACATACCACTGCTCGTGCTCTGTTAGTAAAGGTTATGAAAAGGTTTGCAGAGACGTCTTCTGGTTTTCCCTCTTCATGAGCGAAATTCCAGCTGATGCTGCTGCAACCCAGGGCGCAACTGCAGCGCGGCTGTGTGGGAACGTCCCATCCCCTCTGCACAGTGCCAGGCTTGCTGGAGGGTTTAGACCTCAGCAAGAACTGTGGAATTTCCTTAAACCCACGTAAATTAGAGCTCTGTTAAGAAACAGAAAGGGAATGAGCCACAGAGAGGCTTTGCTCCTTTTTCCCAAAGTCTGTGTGTACCAAAACTCGGATAGGCCCCCCTGAGACGGGGGGAACTGAACTCTTAAAATGCGTAGTAAAGGGTTAGTAATTGTTTCAAATAGCCTACTAGAAATGCTTTTTATTACAAGGCTTGAGTTCTCTTTCAAAAGTGAAGCTGCTTGTTCGTTTTGGCAGTGAAGGCTGCTTTTACATCTCCCTGGGGACAGTGGTAAAACTTTCAGCAGCTCAGGCACAGAAACCAGCCCTTTGTCTAACTGAAGGCGAGAAACCAGAAGTTGTTCTGCGGATTTCCGAATCCCCCACGGCTTGCTTTCGGACTTTGCTGCTTAATCTGCGCCCTCTGGAAAAGCTTTTGTTAGGCAGAAGAGAGAGAGAGGTGAAGGTAGTGTGGTGTGTGGATGGGACCGTACTCAACAGAGGTGTTTGATGCCCACGGGTAGGTAAGCTACTTGGTGATTATATTTTTTTTTTATGTTCAGCTGCTATTTGGTCGGGTACAAGAGCAAGGAATCTGCGCTTTTCACGCAGTTGCACTGGAAGATGGACAGGAGCTGGATTTATTCCTATCGCCACCGCAGGCAGGAGAGAAACAATCCCTGCTAATTGTGTCCCGAAGGTGCGACCGAAATGCCGATGCCAGGTGCAGCTGGTCGGGGCAGCAGGGGAGGCTTACAGAGACAGAGGGATGTGATGGGTTTCCCTGGCAGTGCTGCGCTGCAATGTGCTCTGGGTGGGAGCCAGGTGGGGGCACGTCTTCCCTACAGCTCTGGGAGGTGTCGGGGAAAGAAGCGCATGAGCTAGGAAGTGTCAAAATTGCCAGGTGAGATTATTTTCTCTCTGATATAGGAGGGATCTCCTGTCTCTGACGTGTTAATTTGCTTTTGTTTGTCTGGTGTGCTCTCTTTATTCTCTCTTTCAGTGGTTTCTTTTCTTCCCCTGCAACCCTCCCCCTGTATCTTTCTTCAGAGCATCTATTTTGTATCCTCCCCCCTCCTGGTATTTTCCTTAGGTGGCTCTGATTATTCAGCAGCTCTGCTGAACGCAGTTCCCGCTCCGGAGAGGGAAAAATGCTGCACCACAGCAGCACTTGCTGCCACTGCCGCAGACGCAGGTCGAGCAGAGGACAGGCTCCTTTGCCTGCTAGTGCTGAGCAGCAGGACGGTGGAAAGGGCACAGTGACGGGGATGCACCCTGCATAGTCCCTTTCGAGCCAGCCTAGGTAAAAAAAGCCAAAAAGTTGCTCTCCTTTTTTCCTTCGAGAAGGCTTTCCCTGAATTAATTCACATCAGCCTGTATGAAATGTAGCTGAAAAATCTTACAGCATAGCTCAGCTGGGATTTTTTAGGGACAACACAACTGTGAACAAGGATCCCCTCCACAAACAACTGCAGGCCAAACCCGGTGTAATAGTGTTGAATTTCAAAATTTCACAGAAGTATAACGATGTTCCCAAGAGAAGACTTGGAAAGCAAACAAAAGAATACTGTCAGGACACTTCTGCTCCTGCCCCTCAGCAGTGGCCTGGAGGAGCTAGTAAGAAGTTTTGGGGGAGTCTGGACAGCATTTGCGGAGCTGGCACTCAGGACTGGCCCTTCACGTCCCTCTTTTGGCTGCGCCATGGGAATGAGTTACGTGTGTACAGTCTCAAAGCAGGTGTGTCAGCACTGGGTGACGATCAGCAGATGGTGCGGGCGTCATCCCTGTTGTGGCTGCTGCTCCATGTCGGTGCGTGGCACACCATGGGCTTCCCCTACATCCCTGTTGGTGCTGGAAGCCCGCTGGCAGCCCTGGCTGCCCTGCAGCGTGGTGGCCTCTGCTTGCACGTCTCAGGCAAGGGGCGGGGCGCTCCCTGAGCCCACTGGTGTCCTCCCACCCGATGTCAGCGGGGAAAGCTGCGCAGCCAGGGGCTCGCTTGCTGTTTAGCCTGGGGGGTTGGGGAAGGCTCACTCGCCAGAGTAATGCACTGCGATGGATGCTCACGTTCCTGAAACTTTGGCATTAAGAAGGATGGGATGCCAAGCAGCAGGTTTTTGTGGTTCAGGCAATTTTTGTGGCAAAACTCAAGAAGTGTGAGGTGGCAGAGGTTATTATTGGCCTTGGGTAAGAGTGGTGGAGATGGCCACCTCTCTCAGTGTGCTGTAGGAGCAGAGAGCCTGATCCTGCAGGCGGTACACTGCATCCTCCCGTCTCAATCGTCAGCTTTGTGGTGATTAGCCCTAGATGTTTGTCCTCCAGTGGCGCTCTTAATGTAACATCTCCAGATGCTGGAAATTAATGTTCTCTATCCATCCCTCTGGAGTTAGTAAAAGTGTTGAAGTTTCCTTCTGCCAGCACAACAGCACCAATGAGACTCTTCAGGATTACTGCGTATTGAACTTGGATGCCTTCCCTGGTAGCTCCTGACAGCTTTCTCCTCTTGCTTTGCAGATCACAGGCGTTATCCTTCTCGCAGTCGGCGTCTGGGGCAAGCTCACCCTTGGCACGTACATCTCTCTCATTGCTGAGAACTCCACCAATGCCCCCTACGTGCTCATCGGGACGGGTACCACAATCATTGTCTTTGGGCTTTTTGGTTGCTTTGCCACTTGTCGTGGTAGCCCATGGATGCTGAAACTGGTAAGCGTGCCAAAGTGCCTTAAGCAGGACGGGAAGAGGTTTTGGGAGGTACTGGGATTCCCCCCACCCCCTGCCAAGCTTCACCAAATATTAATGTGGTTTTTTAGACACATAAGCTAGATGTTACTGATCTTAGTGTTCAACATGTGTGTCTTTTGGACAAAGAAGGGGGAAAAAATCTTTTCCAAAACCAGTTGTTGATTGATTATGAATGAATTTTTCTACCACACAGCGTACAGAACCATGTGTGGTTGGGAGCAGGGTGAAATGCTGCTGATGAATTACTCTGTGAGTAATTCTGCAACTGTTCTGTTTTTCTGGGAGCCAGTTAGATAGGTATATTTACAATCTTCAAAATGTCCCGAGCACCATAAATGCAAAATTCATTTGAAGTCTGTTTTAAAGGGGTCATTTTAGTGGTCTGATGTGAAATTTGTGGAAAAAAATGGTTGGTACCTTCTAAATGCACACCAGTCTTTCTTTTTCCCCTAACATTCACTAGAATAAAACAAGTCAACCCCCGAAAAGAAAGCTCTGCATGGTATGTTAGTCCTCGTCTCAAAAGCAGCATGGTCTTGAGGTACACGAAGCAGAGGTCCAGCAGTTGTCTCTCAGTCCAGTTTAACGTCTCTCCCTATGAGTTTCTCTGTTCTGAGTTTTCCAGCCCACCTTAAAATGCAATGTAACTATCGGTTAAGCAAACCTAGATAATGAACTGTGTTCCTAGGAATATTCGGAAGCCAAATCCTACATGTGTAATGATTTGAAGGGTGGAAATACCACTTGCAATGCACTGAGATAGTGGAAAAGGGCCTGATAGTACAATGCATCTCCTGCTATAATATTTTGGGGCTGATTTTCTAAGGAGATGGGACAATTCTTCTCCAGTGTGAACTGGATTTAAAAAAAAGATGTCTTAAAGAGAGTTTATTTCTTCAACTGATGGCACAGTAAGGAGAGTTAGCAGCTGCAGATCGGTCAGCAGGTACGTGCTGGTGGCCAGTTGGCACACATCTAACACTGGTGTAGGCGCACCGCTGCTGTCTCTTGCTGGTGATGTGCTGTCAGGGCACGTGTAGAGGCTTGTCAGAGTTACTGCAGTCCACATACGAAAGGCATAAAGGTGAAAGAAGATCTACATCCATAGGAATTCAGGCTCTGATAGTTGTTCTGTAAATCACAGAACTTTTTTAAAGGCATGTCCCTTATAGTGGCATGCGCTGTTCCAAGCACATGGTTTTATTTTCATTGTACATGTAAGAAATATTTCAAAACTAACTTTATCTCCCAAACAGAATACAGGCAGTGGTTTGACAGCTGCATTAATTGTAGAGAATGATTTTCCTACTTCTCCTTTCACTGTTGTCCTCTCTTGCCCAACAATCTTCCATTAAAGATAAGTTTCCCTCTTTCCACTAAATCCTTCAAGGACTGAATTTAATTTTTAAAGTTTCCTTTTTTAATTAACTGTTATTTAGCTTGTGGGGAAAGAAGTCGTTTCCCCTGCAAAAGATTAATCCCCAACTTCAAATTTTACCATCCCACTTTGCATTTTTTTTCTTTACCTTCTTTATTTCTGTTTAGATGTATTTTTAATAGTTTGTGAGTGTCTACACTGAAAGCGCTGTTTCCAAGATTTATTTAGCTCCAGATTCAAGTGCTGCTGCTAAAGCCAAACACGGGTCTTGGCTCAGCAAAGTGTTTGAGGCATCTGTCTAATATTACTGTGAGAATATTTCCAGTGGTTCAGCTCATTCATTGGAGAAACTTCAGGAACTGGGCAGCAAATCCCAGTTTAGCAGAGAGATACATGAACACGAACCAAAACACCTGGAGAAGCCTATTTACTTTAGCAGAGTGCCATGCAAACATAAAGGGTCTGTTTGTATTCCTTATTGCAAGATCAAAACCTGAGTGAATTGGATCTGTCTCTGGCATGTGAGTGTGTTTTTATTTATATGAAAACGCCAAGAAATGTGGGAACAGAAATGTCAGAAAAGCCAGTAATTAAACAATACATATCATTTGTGAGTTGCGTAAACACATATCCAGGCAACAACCTATGTATCGCCTCCAAAAGACCTTTATTAACATCTTTATTAACACGTTTATTAACACCTTTAAAGGGTAACTAGAGTGGAAAGTTACATTTTATGTGGTAACTGAGCAGTGTCTGTGCTGAGACAAAAGCCTGTCACGTTCTGACTTCTCTTGTCTCCTTCCTTTTCAGTATGCCATGTTCTTGTCCCTGGTGTTCCTGGCTGAGCTTGTGGCTGGCATTTCAGGGTTTGTGTTTCGCCACGAGGTAGGTGGAAATGTGCTGAGTGCGCGTATGGCAGTGCCTCCCTGGGCAGGAGCTGCTGAGTAGTTCTCCGGAGCGTGGAGAACGTGTAGGTCGCTGAGCTCGGCGGCTCCGTGTGCATCTCCAGAGACACTGCTGATGTGCAACAATAACATGTACAGCTCTTAAAAACTGATGCAATTCCAAATGAAGGGATTTAGCCAAAGCTTTTGGCCTCAGCTGCCTGGTAATTTACTCTGGAGCTATCGTTTTTGTGTGTCTGTCGTGTAAGATCTTCTTTACTCTTTTTACATATGCTGAGGGCTACAAAATAGATTAAATACTTTTCTTAAACACGGCTTCTTCAGCCAGGCAAGTGCTTGTTTATGTAAGACAGAGAGCACTCTGCATCAGACCAAACTTGATGTTTTGTAAATCTTTCTCCATTTGTTTGGGGGGAGGAAGTGGGATGGGATTTTGTTTCTAGCCTGAGAATAAGGAGAGGTTAGAAATAGAGTGAGGTAGGAAAATGGTACAGGAAGAAGCTTTAGAAAAGGATGATGGTCTAGATTTGTAGTAGCACTCTGTTTTATCCACTCTAATCAGGTCTATCTCTGGCTTTAAGTCCATGGACCTACATGCCATTAGTGCTGAATCAGGACAACCCTAGAGACCCTCCTTGTCTCTTCTCTTTGTATTAACTGGTCTCGTTTTTTTGACATGAGATTTCCCTTGCTGTAAGCTTTTCTGTTGTCTACCCTTGCAAGTGGTGGATAATTTTTAATTTGATCCGGAAATACCTGTCCATCTGCTGAGGACTGCCATTTCATCTGGCCTAACTTGCAGCAGCCTCAGTGTAGCCTGCTGCTCCCTTTTGGGAGAGGCGGTCTCTTGTGACAGTCACAGCCATGTGGTTTGCTGAAGTCACCTGCTACCCAGCCCCTTCACCACCCGTTCAAAGTACCTTTCCTGGTGATGTGCCTGACCTTCTCCAGCTGAGAGACCTCTTGTTCCTTACTCAAATGCCTTTGGTGCTGAGGATGAGGGCTGCCACCTGGTCAGGAGATTCGTGTCTTCTTTTGATGCCACTGGCTTCTGTCACCAAGGAGTTTGCAGAAGCTTTGGCTCCTGTCACGCATCCGTGAGCAGAGAGAAGCACTCAGCCTCCTGCAGACTTAGTGCTGGAACAAAACGTTTCGTGAAAAGCATCAAAGGCTGTCTTTCTTATAGGTTAAGTCATTTTCTGTTTATTAGAATGCAGCAGTTTGCTGGGGTAGTTTTCTTTCTATGTCTGATAGACCCCACTTGAAAAATGGCATGAGTGACTCCTGGCAGGTGAGAGGGAGCTCTGCCAGCTCTGAAAACACACTTGAAAATGAGTTTAGGTGCCTGGTTAGGTTTGGAAATGCATTTCCTTCCTGCAAAAACTGCTTCAGGTGTTACGCTTTCCGTTGCTCACATGGGCTGTTTTCTTTCTTCTCCCTCATAGATCAAGGATACTTTCCTTAGGACATATACTGAAGCAATCCAGAATTACAACAAGAACGATGAGCGGAGCCATGCAGTGGATAACGTACAGGAAAGTGTAAGTCTAAAACTGAATATTAAAAATTAATAAATGGAGACAAAGCATACATTCAGACTTGATCATAGGACGTGAAGTGCGGATGGCTGAATCTGCAAGCTGTGTATTGCAGGCTAAATTAGAAGCTGGCAAAGCTGATCTAAAGAAAAAGTGTTTCAACTTATACGCTTGTCCAAGATGCCTAAGTTTTAATGAATAAGCTATCTAATAAAGATAGAGCCTGTGCCAGTTGCTTGTTATTGGTCACAGATCTTGAATTAAGTTTAGAAGCCAGTTTTATCTATCAATAGGATTATAAAATACTGTAAATTTGAGCTGGATGAGACAAGATTTTATTATCTAGCATCCTGTATCACTGACAAACTGCAACAGTTCTCTTTGCAAGTACATGAGAGGCTGGCAAAGGAGACCCAGTGAGTTAAGGAAACAAATGGAGTGTGTTTTCTCCAGAGGAAGAGGGGGTGGACAAACGTACTGCTCGGGCTGGCAATGAAAGCTGTTCTCCAGCTGTGCTGGAGGGATGGATTAGGTGCTCGGTGGAAGAGCCTTTCTGACC
Organism: Steatornis caripensis; assembly: GCA_013398225.1. Lineage (NCBI taxonomy): Eukaryota > Metazoa > Chordata > Aves > Caprimulgiformes > Steatornithidae > Steatornis > Steatornis caripensis. The sequence continues at coordinate 471,481 of VZSC01005877.1, read as the reverse complement.
CACGGGGTGCAGTAACAGGGCAACGGGAGGTTTCTTTGCCTTCCAGCAGGGCACAGGGCACGAGCAAATGCCACACATGGCCAAACTAGTTGGAGCTGCCAACCACAAGGGACCAAGTCCACCAGCTACAACACAGAGCGATAACATTCGCATTTAAATTCCTACTGGAAACTGTACCATAGCAAGAAGCTATCCCTTCAGTTCACAATACATTCTGTGAGCCAATTTGCTTTTCATATGGTTATAACTTGTTAAACGGCTGAAATTTTAATGTAATTGTCTTGATGGCTTCTAGATCTTCTTTATAACTTAAAACTATTCTGTTGGACCCCACAGCATGTTTGAAACTGCCTCTATCCTGGCTTCTCCGGGTTAGCAGATTACTGCACTGCTCTAAACTGAGTGTATTCTGCCATCAAATTGTCTCTTAGCCTAATGTTAGCCTGCATTTTGAACTTCTGATCCTTGGAGTTGGCTAAACTAAATGGTTTTGAGTAATTGTTCAGTGTTTCTGTCATAGCAAAATGTTCATTTGTAGCTCTGTTTTTACAGGAACTGCATTTATAAGCCCTTTTCATGCAGAAAATTCAGCACACGCTCCGTATCTTTGAGTGACTGTCTTCTAGCTTAGCATCTAGAGTAGAACATCTTTCCCAACTTAGGGTTTTTCAGCTGATTTCATAGACAAACTCTATGAACATATGGTCTCCTTCTATGCATGGCTCAGTGAATTTTCCTAGAAATTATTTTGGTGAGTTAGAGAGGCTTGCTTCACCTCAGCAACTTGTACAAGTTTGACTGTGTATGTGTTACATGTAATTCTCTGTAATGCTTTGGGGTTTTTAAGGCCATTTTTCTTGACCATATTGTGAGGCTCTGTCTTGAATTTCCAGAATCATCTTTAATCGAATAAACAAAGGAAGCAAACAAACGAAAAAAACCCAAGAGACTTTCAACTAAAAAAGATGGCTTTATGGCTGGGCCTTTGCCGAATGTTACAAATAATAGATCTGCTCATAAAATACATTTTTTTTACTAGATCGTCTGCTCCTATCTTCTGTAAATGACATTCCTGATACTTTTGTGATAAATGGGGTGGGGGAATGGTATCTACTTTTCAAAACTGGAGACAACCTGTTTTTATTTTGATTATGAGCTTATTAAGTGGGCAGTGATCATTCTGTACTAGTTTTAATTCTGGGGGTGTTTGTGTGTTTGTTGTAAATCTGCCTCCCCTTCCTTGTAGCTGAGCTGCTGTGGCATTCAGAGCTACACCAACTGGAGCACCAGCCCGTACTTCTTCAAACATGGCATCCCTACAAGCTGTTGCATGAACTCCAGTGACTGTAATACTCAGGATCTGCGCAACATGACCGTGGCTGCCACTAAAGTAAACCAGAAGGTACCAGTAACACTGTGCCAGGGGCAGTTGTTATGAAACCGTCCAGTGCACCAATGGAGCCTGTGGCTGCTTACAATGGCATTTCGTTTCAAGTGGTTGGTTGATAACGTGTATTGGGCTGGAGTGATGGTAAGGATGGGCTTTGCCCGCGCTTAAGTTCAATCTCTTGAAGCCGGCCTTTCTTCAAATTACCAGGTGCAGCGACGTTTCTGATGAGGAGGGGATTTGTTCCCCTTCCTCACAGCAGAGGTTGAGGCACGGCACTGCACACAGAGGCAGTGCTGGCCGGTCACAGGACCGCAAGTGGCACAAGAACTCGACTGCCCTTGAGAGTTAGGTCGGTCAGCATTTCTCTGCTTCTCTGCTCACTCCGGCTGAATGCGGTGGGGTTTTGTTGAGGACAAATACGTATCTAGGTGGAGGGAAGGACAGGTTTTACTCCTGCTTATGTTCAAACAGTAATTTCAGTGCCGGAGCCTAACTGTCATCCCACACAGAGAAAACACAGGTGATGGACAACAAGCGTTGTTGTTGGCTGGCACATTTACACTGACTCTTAAGAAGATCTTCGAACGTGCTGCTGCGAGCATCATGCAGCCAAAGTGGCCCCTGCCCTGGGGTAACCTGAAGGAGCAGAATAGGATTGGGAAAGCAGGTTGGGAAAACAGGAAGAAAAGGAATAAATGGAGAATAAAAATACAGAAAACACAAAGAAAGGGAGGAATAAAGAGAAAATAGTGCAGCGTATGTAGCAGACACTGCACTGCAGAAATACAACTCAAGTTCTTGCTTTAAGTGCTAGTGCATCATTAATTCTTTCTTTCTCACTTCATATTTGCAAGAAAGGCAACAGTTTGTTGGTAAAAGGGATGAGATTGTGGCCAAATCACCACGCTGAGTTGCAGCACAGCTTAGTCAGACTTAAGGATTAATTTATTTTCTGTTTTTGTTTTCACAGTTGAATTTAAAAAAAAGTAAACAAAAGTCCTGAGTAGATAATAGGAAATACGGCAATGTCCTTCTGTTTCTGTCTTTTTCACCTCAGTCACCTGTGAATCAGGAGGTTGGAGTGGTGGCTGAGCACAGCCTGAAACATCTTTCTTTGAAAACCCATCAAGTGGACAACATTTTGTAGCATGTATTTTTAAAAAGATACTAGAGGATTATTTTCCAATAAGCCTTTCTTTTCTGTAATAGTTTGATGAGAACCACTTGTTGCAGACGTACGTGGAACCTTAGTGACATCCACCTGTTACAAAACTCACAGTTGCCACCAGCAAAGTAATCTTGCAGGGCTGCATGAGCATGTAGGATGAGCCAATTGCACTTCGTGAACTTGTAGTAACTTTCTGTTTCTGTAGAAGTGGAAAGAAGGTCAGAGGCAGGACGGCGTGGATCTAGGGGACATGCAGTACAGTCAGCACCCCTGGCAGGCGGAATGCCTCCTGGGCAGCCTGTCCGGAGCCCCTGCTGTGTATGACTGGTCCTCTACCAGCAGCTCCCACCTTTCCAGTTTGGGATGGCCATACGCTCTGAAACTTTCCTGGCTGCGTAACGGAGCGGGTGCCATTTGCATTCCCACCACCCGTCTGATGTTTCCCCAAAGTGCCAGGCTTGCTCTGCGTGCTCTGCCTGCACAGAGAAATCCCTGTCCACTTACGAGTTCCTGTTGGCAAAGGATGCCTGCAAAATTGTAGGAAGCAGTTGAGGGATGAACAAGCTTGTGCGAGTCCAGGGCTAGTAATTCACTTCCAACTATGCTGGCTCCTAAACGTCTCTCCTGCGAATGCACAACTTGCCTGACAGAAGAGAAATGCTGATTCCTCAGGAAGCAGCTGGCTTAATTACTTGATTTAATTACCTAGGGGAAGTTTGAATGTCCAGCGTCAGCTGAAAAATGGTCTCCCATTTTCTGAGATAGCCGTTTGTAATCAAAGGCTGTAAAGATTTCTGTTTAGCAGTTGCGAGATCTCGGAATCGTCTCGAATGTTTGAGCAAGGTGGGGTGTTTCTGAAAGGGAATAAAAAGCCAGCAGGAGGAAATGTTGTCTGGCCCTATGCCTTCACTTCAGATAGGAAGCAAATGTCATTGCCTCTGACCCAAGCCCCTTGCTCATCTTGGAAATAGGCACTTTGCTCTGTGAGTGTTGGAGAAAAAGGAAAATACATATTGTCTGTGTTGTGAAAGACCCTTGTTACCATCCCTGTAGATAAGTATATTTGGAATACGTCTTTTTGGTAGATCTTGCAAAACTACCAGTAAGACAAGTTCTCGATAAGCTAATCAAATTGCTAGCAGTTTATGAGGACTAATGATGAATTATCCAAAGAGAATTAAACTAATAATCTAATTGCAGGACTAAAAGACAACATTCCTGGATTTTCTTTGCCAACTCTGCCACTAACTTGCATAGTGACCTTGGGTAAATCATTTAGTCTCTCTGTTTCTTCATTTCGAATGGGACGAATACCTAACTTTAAGAGCCGTCATTAGGATTAGCTAATTAATATTCATACAGGGGTTTTAACCTTCAGAGCTTGTTACCAACAAATCTCAAGAAGTACTTCTCTCTAAAATCTCAATAAAGGAACAGATGCATGGACTGAAGAATGATCGGATACTTGCTAAATTGTCACTTCTGTCCTCTGAATCCGTACCCAGATGTGGTACTGGTACCCAGCGCTTCACATACTTCTGTTATGTATATGCAACTCCTGGGTGCTTCTTGCACTCTTACTCCATGCACGGTAAGGACTGAGCATTTAAGCCGTATTTATGCAATGCACTTCAAGAAAGAGATGATTGTGATTTGGGAAAACAGTCTTCAAATGAGGAGAGAGATGGCAACTATCTCCCTTTCATGTTTTTTTAACGAGATCTTCTGCCTCCTTCAAATTACCATTGCTGTTAGATGCTGCATCTCTTGAAGGCTGTTGAACAGAACAGATTTCAGAAGAGCTGGGAAAACATTAAGCCATGTCAGATAGAATGAAAGCACTGCTTGAGAAATCTAATCTCATTTCATAACATGTAAGACACACACAACTATAGTTGCTTGATGTGTTAAATAAACAAGCTTGAGTCTGACATAACGTACAGTGTTGTAAGATGTAATTAAGGATTAAAATGTACACTTAAACGTTTCAGAACTGAATTACAGCTGTGCTGGTTCTTAGCTACTGTTAGGTTTACCACTTTGTTACTCTCAGGATTAAATAAAATGTCTTCTGATATTATAAAAGAAATTCTGAAGAAATGATGCAATTTAGTTCATGAATGGCCTGTCTCTAATAAAGGACATCATCCTTTCCTTCTATCTGTTATTTTTTGCAAGCATCTAATACTCTGAAGTCATGTAAAGAGTTCCTAAAGTGTTTGCAGAAGTCAGAAGTGTGTGGATGGAGGGGGAATGCAGAGACAATTCTCTCTCATGGGACAGGAGTCCAGACTGGGAAAGGGAACTCACTGTTATTTCTGGGTTTTTTCCAATTTCTGATAAAGTGGATAAAGTTACAACATTAAATGAAATGCCTTGGGACTGTCTTTACACTGAGAATGGTGTTGGTCATTGGAGGAAGCATGGCAAAAAAGGTCAAGGGGTGGCTTTGGATTGTGTGGGCAGATAGGTTAGTAATGAAAGAAAAAATAGATGTTATCTTTTTTTCAAGTTTTTCATCACTTGTTTAGATTCATTTAGACACCACAAACTACGAAAGCTAATTTCAAACCCTTTTTTGAGGGATAGAGTAGGTGAGGGGAGAAATTTGGTGAAAATTATCATACTGAGGGTCTCAAAAAAGGGAGAGAGAAGGGCAGAAATGTATATGAAACTTCTGGCCCCAGTGTGGACCCTGAATTGAGGCATGAGGAAGCAAGTCAGCTGATGGAGTCATGGTCTGAGCTAGAGAGAGAAAATGGGGTTTGAGGAGCATGACAGGGAAATTTATGTCCGAGAGCAAACGAACCAAGAAACTTCATACAAAATGTTTCATAACTTTTTTATAAGGTTTGAAGTTATCTACTACTCAGTACCTTGCGTGGTGTCCTTTGACAGACAAAGGCAAGCAGAATGCCTCACGGCACGCCTGAAGCATGCTTGTACCAAATATCTGGAGCACCAGGAAATCAGCATCATTTATTCATTTTTGACATCTGTTTTGTATTATGACATTACCTTCCATTGTTACTGGTTTGGTTTCAGGTCAAAGCTATATTAATGTTTTTTAAAACAATACAAACTGACTTTCTTTAATGAGACCTATAAAAACGAGTCCAACATCACATTTAGCTTTTAAAGTACTGAAATACATTTGTTTCTAAGAACTATTTTTGCCACCACTTTCCATCATTCACTCAGAATTGCTATTAAATAAAAAGGTGACATTGTTGGAAATTACAGCAGAAATATTGTTTAGCCCAAGTCCAGTTTAAATTAGAAATTTATATGTATGCATTCATGGCAGGGAAGGTCAGTACAAGGAATGACTATGTTTGTTTTTCCAGGGCTGTTATGACTTGGTGACCAGTTTTATGGAGACAAATATGGGAATCATAGCTGGAGTGGCTTTTGGGATTGCGTTCTCACAGGTAAGTGCAGAAACGCATCCCGCTGCCCCCCCCCCCCTTTATTTTCCCCTCTCTC
>VZSC01005877.1:436034-448445 GCA_013398225.1 Steatornis caripensis | reverse complement strand
CACAACTTCTCTGGGCAACTTGCTCCAGGGTCTCACCACCCTCATCATGAAGAATTTCTTCCTGATATCTGCTGTAAATCTACCCTCTTTCAGTTTAAAACCTTGTTACCCCTTGTCTTATCACTACATGCCCTTGTAAAAAGTCCCTCTCCATCTTTCTCATAAACCCCCTTTAAGTATTGAAAGATCACAATAAAGTCTCCCCGGAGCCTTCTCTTCTCCACGCTGAACAACCCCAACTCTCTCAGCCTGTCTTCATAGGAGAGCTGCTCCAGCCCCCGGATCATCTTCGTGGCCCTCGTCTGGACTCGCTCCAGCAGGTCCATGTCCTTCTTATGTTGGGGGCCCCAGAACTGAACGTGGTGCTCCAGGTAGAGTCTCACAAGAGTGGAGCAGAGGAAGAGAATCACCTCCCTTGACCGGCTGGTCACGCTTCTTTTGGTGCAGCCCAGGATACGGTTGGCCTTCTGGGCTGCAAGTGCACATTGCACATTGTTCTTAAAGTCAAGACTATTCATCTAAGTAAAAATATTCATATTTTTCAAAATACAGTTATTTCCAGAGGGGAAGCAAGGACAGCTTTCTGACTCGCATGGGAGCAGTCGTTGGTGTGCTTTATCTTCTTGGGTAGAGAATCAGAAAACATGATGTGAGAGACAGGTGATGCCCAGTGGGAGAACTGATGGGGTGGGATATGGGGTGAAAAAAGAGGAAAAACCCATATGTGCCTCTTTTTTTTTCAGTCAAAAAGGTTTCAAAAGGGAAGTATTTCAACCTGATTGTGAGCCTGACACTGCAGTGCAGCCGTCTCCAGCTCCGAGCTGGGCAGGCTCAGCAGCTCAGGCTGGCAGCAGGGGAGTGAGCAGTCCAGAGGTGACTGCTGCCTGCCAGGACATCCCTTAATGTCCTCCCGATGGTGAGAGCAGCCTTTTGTGGGAGTCTGCAGGTGTCAGGCTGCTAGAAACTGCCACATTTCACATGCAATGGAATTCACAGCCAGCGTCAATCCATGGCACTACCTGAGGCTTTGCAGGAGTGGTCTGACACTGGTAGTGTCCTACCCTGGCTCCCGTGGGCTTACTGTGCTTCTGTGGCATTTACCTTTAACGTCGTGTTTGTACATTATTGCTTGCTCAGAAGAACTCATTAGTGTTTATGTTAATTACTTGGTATCTTCAAGCCTGTAGTTATTTTTAATTAAAAGCAAACAAAAAATTGCCCAGAATTTTCTTTATCCTGGAGTTCAGTGTGACCCAAATGTCAGATGAATGAGTCCTTCTCCCAAGTATAGGAACTGGTACATTGAGCCCACGTGTGATTGCTGTGTGCTACTCCGTTTACCTTCATGCAATCTTGGTACTTGCAGGTCTGGCGGAGACTTGGAGAACCTGGGCTGGCACCACAGTGAGCTCAAGCACTGAATTGAGCCTAGACTGGCATAGTCCACCGGTCTTTGTAATGATGGGGTTTCCTCCCGGTGCTTATCCGAATAACCTAGGTGCTCCCTGTTTGTTTGGAGTATGCATTTTAACTGCTACAATGTGAAAGGGAAATCAAAAAGCCAATCAAAATCATCTTTAAGAGACCCATTCAATAAAAAAGTTATTGGCAATTAGCACTTTTTTTTATAAAAAAGTAATTAGCCCTCCTGCCCTGAGAATTAATGAATGCTTCTCATTACACCCCAAGGGGTAGTCAACCCAATAATAATCCACTTTGGATGAGTGTTGTTTGACAATGGAGGCAGCAGGATAGTCACAAACAGGAGGCAATCCTACTGTGGTGAACACTGGGGCGGGTTGCTTTGAAATGGAAAGCCATTAATAACTTGCTTGGATTAGTGCAATACACTCGACTTCTTATTCATTAAGGAGGTGAAGCAAAGCACACAAAAAGACCAGTGCCTCATTTATCCCTGGGTGCAAAGTTTAGGAAGCCAACGGAGATGCACTAGTGCTGACCACTAGCTTTTGCTGAATGTGTCCGTAGAGGTTAACAGGGTAGAACATGAGCTGGCTGTGTGGTCATCTGGATGTGACGATTTTACTGTCTGAGAGGTGTTTGGCAGCTGAGTGGCAGAGGGTTTTGAGTCCCTGCTATAGCCTCTTCACTGCTTCACCCATTGTCACCACAGAGAATCAGCACCAGGTTATGGCATCCCTTCCCCCTTGCCCCTCTTTGATTATTGGCATTTTTGGCAAGATACGCTTTGGTGTGGTGCAAACCCCACACAATTCAGTGGCTGTCCTGCTCTGACAGTCCGTCTGTGGTCATCATGGCTGCCCAGTTGTCCTCGAGGTGGTAAGGCACGGCACCAGCCGGTGCTCCCTGTCAGAGGAAAGCCCTCAAAGAGTGAACAGACGAAACGACAATTTTCCTTCTGCTGCTCTGGGAGCATCCTTGCCACTCCCTGGGGCAATGCTCCCCTTCAACCCTCACGTCCCATGGCCTTTGCTCAGCTGGAGTCTGGTGGGGAACCAGGCTGCTGCTCCTGACCGGGATGCTGCTGGCATAGCTTCCTGCATCCAGGCTTTGAAAGCTTCCACATCACATTTTCAAACCTGAGGAGGATTCAAGTGAGGAACCGTATCCTCCCTTCCAAGCTGGGCTGCCAAATTAGGAAGTGGTCCAGGATGATGCTTGGGAGCTTGATCCCCAGGACTTTCCCTGTGGAAAGAGAGTAGGTAATAGGGGATATAATTAAGGAGGCCAGCAGCAAATCTACATATTGCAGATAAGATCTTCCTTGCCCACTTCTCCCCCACCATCTCAACACTTAATGGGAAGCCTGTTCCCACTCTGAGGCAAAAAGATGCCTCGAACCTCTCCTCCTTTCCAGCCCTCCTTGCACTGTCCTGGCGAGCAGGGACCATGCAGCCCATGGAGGGGACAAGGACTGCTGGGAGATGGTGCTGCAGGCCCGGGGGTGAGGTCTGAGCGCTGGAGGCAAGCTTGGCAGCCGGCTCTGGAGCTGATGTAAACTTGAATAGCCAGCTCTACCAAACGTCTCCGCGGTGGCCACATCTCCGCTGCTGCTCCACGCTGCATGCAGCAAGATAAAACACCCAGATGAGTAGTAAATGTAATGATTGCTTAACTTGCATTGCAGTACTGCCTGGAGGCGCTAGTGCGATATCAGAGCACCATCTCGCTGGATATATCAAGGAAATACAGTCATGCCATGGAGCCAAGGCTGTAGGGTTAGGGTAGGAACAAACAGGGGCAGAAAGTAAGGAGAAGAGAATTAGGCAGTGTGGAGGCTCTTGGGATCAGTGCAACGAGCACAGGGCTGCATTATAGTTGCTTTACGCAATCTTGATTTTGGCATTTCGTAGATTATGGGTGCCTAATTTCACAGCTGTAAGTTTCTTTGAGCACACATTTTCTTTGATGTAATTACTTAACTTCAAAAAAAAAGTACATGGGGGAAAATATTTTTTTCATGTGGATCCATAACCATCCTCTGACAGTCCCTTAGCAGGGCTGCAATCCCTAGATCAGCCCCCTTGCTGCTTGTCACACCAGCAATTCGTGAGATGGTGGAGCAGGATGGCTCAGCCGGCCGGCCCACAGGCAAAGCTGCCTGGGCTGCGGGGAGCAGGGATTAAGGGGACGCTCACGCAGAGCATCCCGCCCCCCTGGAGAGGCTGATTCCCATGCTGTGTCATGATCCCTGTATAAAGCAAAAGGAAAGGTCCCTCAGTTTAATATCATCTAGAGTTTTATTCTCCTTTTTGCTGAAGGGTTGGCAGAGTTCTGGACAAAGTTTTACAAGTGGGAATTTTTTTTTTTTCCAATGTAGAAGTTTTCAGAAGTTCAACTAGCTGTAATTAGCTTTGCAACATGAATTAGTAATCACTTTACTGCCACATTTAAAGTATCTGGGCTCGAGGATTAGATTTTTTTGTAATATAATGATATTTCAAATTAATGTATTTGTATTTGCAGTTTTCACTTTTTAGAGAGTTGCCTTTTTTTTTTTTTGCTAGATTTTTGCTTTTTTTAACAAACAAAATGGATGAAGACTCGATGTGAACTTACTACAGAACCAAGGAAGATCAGGACTAGGTCTCCTATGGATTCATACTGTGTGCTGGAGTCCGTATTTTCTATCATTCATTTTCTTGCAATACTAGGAAATGTAATTTTTGTAGGAATGGTTGAAGCTTAGAAAGGAAAGTATCCATTAACACTACCAATGACAGCCACAGAGCCAAGAAAACACTAGCTGCTAGTACTTGCAGCTAGGGCGAGTCAGACTCTAAGGCGTAAAGGCAGCTACAAGCTCAAAACCAGGCTGTGTTACAATGGGATGAGAATGTTTTGGTTTAGTAGGAGCTCTGACCAGTACATAGGTGCACTCCCACTTGAAGTGGGAGATGCTCACAAACCCTCCCCATAAATTACCTGCCCTGCAAAACTCCTGTTAATATAGCCCTTAAGGAACTTATCCCGGGTAGGCACAGCAAACGTAAAGCCTGGACAACTATTACCTACAAGCTGCCCTGCACTGGAGCCTGGGCCAGGTCTCTCAGCTCCCGGCAGCCTGCAGGGTTTTCACCGTCCTTCTCAGGATGCCACCACCACATCCAGCACCTCCTCTTTCCCCTGGCTCCCTGTCTGGACAGCCTTCCCGGGCCTCCTAAGGATAGCCATGCACGGCAGTGATTCAAGAGCAAAGGATAACAGAGTAAGGAGATGGATCACTTTGCTCTTTTCTTGCGTTTTATCCCAAGTCTTTGAATAGTTTCCTTCAAGTCCTGAGGTGAATGCAATGTGCGTAAGTTTCTCTATTAGAAAGGGAGTTGTGACAGTAGTGTGGGAGATGTACAGAAACGCCGGCTGCCTCTGGGCCGCTGGAGTAAGGAGCTCAGCTCCTTCCAGCTACAGAGTTGCGGTCTCCCTTAAAAAAAGCAAAACAACAACAACAAAAAAACAAAATTATAGTAATTTCTGAACCTGAGCTGTTCCTCTGCTGTTTTTCTTTTTTGTTATTTCCTAGTGGATGAACTGATGCTTGTTTAAATAATGGCAAATGTGGCTCTCTTGGGATGACTGAGATGATTCATAATAGCTCTTTTCTGGAGTCAGACTGTGCTTCTGCAAAGGCACTGAAATTCCATCCCAAACAAGCACCAACCAACTGGTTCAGATCATGGCAGCAGCTGCAGCAGCGGTGCTGCTGGCCGAGCCGTGGGCTCCAGTCCCCGGTCCCTGACAGCCAAACTGTTGCTTTCCCCACAAGCAGCCTATGGCTGGACGCTCAAAGAACTGTCATGTTAAAAATGTTAACTGAACTATTTCTGAACTACTTCCCTTGGCCTGAAGTGGCACAGCAATGTGACAGTTCGTCATAAAGATGAATTTCAACCTGTCCAACCAGTGGCCAAATCATCTCCGGTGTTCTTGCTGCATTACTGCCTGCAATAAACTTGCCTGTGAAGGTGGTTGCACATAGCTGCCTATCCCAGGAGGGTTTCAAATGCTGGACACCCTGCACGGTTACAATAGTCAGGAGGCAACTTCTAGCTGTGGCACAAATGAGCTGTTGTGTTTGCCATTGGCTTATTCCCAGACTGGACAGGCTATGGCTGTTACTGTTCCTCAGCCTCCCTATTTCTCTCTTGCCAACTGGTGTCTTGAATTTGAGAATAATTGGAGTGCCTTTTCTTCACAAGGAGGATAAGTTTTCCAAGGCTACGTTCGTCCTCTGCTTGTGGTGGAAGAACGCATGCTGTGTCCACCTATGTCCAAAAACTCACAGCAAACTCTGTTATTTCTGTGGGGAAAAAGTAAACTGCTTTTAAGACACGGACTGCAACAAGGCACTATATGTAGTGCCTTCCTGCTGCCCAAAGAAGGCAAGGATAGATTTAGCAGGTGAATAAGGAGGCCTTTCCATCTGCAGGACCTCCTTCATCTTCCGACGAGGCTGCATTGTTCCTCAGCTGTGCCAGAGGGATGCTGCACACGGCACAGGGAGCAGTACCCCACACAATGGCCAGGGAGGGATCATGTCCCCCCTGGGAGTCTCCATCCCTTCCCTGGCAAACACATAGGCTGGTGGAGAGCAGAGCTTCACCTGGCAGTGTTATGGGGTCCCAGCACCCAAAAGACATTTGGAAATGCAGCCCTTCTGCAGCGAGTCTGCCAAAATGGCATGGCAGCAAATAGCAAAGGGCCTGGCTTTTCTGCCATGCTGTAGTCCGGCCTAGCTGACTAAACCTGAGTCGTGCTGTGGAGGACGCAGCCCACAGGCCAAACTGCAGGGTTCTAGAAGAGATGTATTTCTCAGTCCTGGCGGTCCCTTCCAGCCCCACGTTGGTGCAATTTTCAACACAACATTCAAAGCCCAAGCTTTTTTTTCTCCCCCAATTAACATTCTCAACGTTTTGATTCCTTGAGAGAGTTGCCTGTCTGTGCCACCTGGGGAAGGTACTAGTGAGGATGCACATCTCTGCATCTAAGGCACGGTCCCAAGACAGCCCCACAACCAAGGACTGATTGAGTATATTAGCAGCAACCTAATGACCTGGCCTGTAAAATCATTAATGTGGAAGATGGGCATGATATACCAGTCCCTCATGTGAACAGTATCTTCTCTGTTTTGTGCAGGTTAACGAGCAGAAGAATCCCCAGCCATGAAGAACCCTACGAGGACTTTCCAATTTATCAATGTTCTTTATTTTTTACCCCTTATCAGGGAAGAAAAATGATCAGATAAACCCTGCTTAGGCGACATTTCATATACTGAATATTTTCTGTAAAGTAAAAAGTAAGCATGTGGTGTTACTCACATCTGTGTATGTGTGTAAAATACAGCTATTATGCCATGTATCATCATCATCATCGTATAATATACCTGTATACCTTATACTCTGATTGAAATGGAATATATTTTTTGCCTTATGGGAAGGGACACTATGTGGCAGGGCAAGGACCAAGTTAAAGTGACTGAGTGCTTTTAAAATTGATACATGTTCCTGAGAGGTAGCTTGCCGGGGCAGCAGAGACATATTTGGTAGGTCGACAGAGTGGTCCCAAGCACGAATGTACCATGCGCTTCCTTTGAGGTATTCCCAGTCACAGCAGTACTCTGCTTGTTCTGGACCGTGAGCAAAGGGGATGCTGAGTTTTGCAAGCTCTGTGCTTGAGTGCAGGATTGTTGCATCCTTAGATGCCACAGTGGAGCCAGCAGGCAGAACCCCTTTGCAATATAACATTGCATCTCCTGCACACCCACGCAGGAGACTGGGACATCTAATTTCAGGTCTGCAAGCTCTGACAGTGTCCCTTTGAGCACTATTGCAATTGCACTTGTTATACCACCTCTCTTTATTCCCACTTAATGCATTGTGGCACTTGTGGTGGTGTTGCAATGACAGCTGACAGATCCCCTGCCTTTGCAGATCTGCTCCTGTGAGGCTGCAGGTGCTTGCTAATCGGATAATGCTGCTGTTTGGGTTGCACTCATGTTTGCCTCTGCTAAATGACAACCAGTAGCTTGTACTCGGCTTTCTGGCACTTCCCTTTCAAGCTTCGCAGTTGTACTTGCCGTTTCACCTCCTGAGCGTATCAAAGTTGTTCTCACTGCTTTGTGGTACGGTAGCAGTTCAATCACAGGGAAGGATGCCGATGGCACTCCCGAGCAGCACCTGGCACCCGGCAGCCCTCATTAGCCTGTCACGGAGGCGGCTCTGAAATCGATGGCAAACAAAGGGCAGTCACCTGAAACTGGTCTCAATCTGGTTTCTGCCGATTGATCTGCCAGCTTCACCAGGGGAAAACAGGTTATGCCAGATGCCAAATATTTATGGGTCTGCTCCCTTCATCCCAGGAGCACTTTTCATTAGGAGCCAGGGAGGTAAATGCAGGAAGAGAGGAGCCCCCTCTCTCTGGCAGTGGCTGTTTCTGTAAATCTCACTCTTACTAATGATCCCAGGTGTAAACGAGGTATTGCTGAAGCACACAGTTAGACCCTCTGATCATCAGGGGGGCTCAACCCGAAGATTTCAGCACCAAAACCACAGGCTTAAAAAAAAAAAAAGATTTCTCATTATGTAGCCATAACCACAGGCACAAGACCAGGATTTTACATACTGTTCCTGTTAAACAAGCTTGCTCACCAGCATCTGAAGCGCAGAGCAGCTCCAGCCTCTCCCAGGGAGAGCTCTGCCCGTCGCGCTGTGCAGCCGGGGCTCGTTAAGGGCTCTCGCTGCAGGACCTGAACTTCCATGTGGCTCAGGTGCTTCGGAGAACACTGCCTAATCAAGGAACTGTACAATTAATAGATTGCCCTCATGCTTGAGATCAGAGCAAGTAATCTTGCTAATAATACAATTTCCCACTTTGTCACAGATAAAGAACGTCTCATTTAGGGCAAGCTGGAAGAGCCTGAGTAGTGCAAGGCTCTGTCTCTACACATAGAGGTAATCTCCAGTGAAGCGTTCAGCCCAGCAGCAAATCTGAAACAACTGTATTTCCTAATGGGTTATTGTGCAGAACCAAGTTTCCAGCTGACTTTTGCTGTGACTCGAACACGGAGCTGGGAAGCAGCTCCAGAACACAGCCAGACCAGAGCATGGTGGCATTGGAGGACTGCGTGCTGTATGAGGGCTTTATTTTGCTTACTTTAGGAATCTTACTTACTACAGATCAGCTGCCAGGTTTAAAATATTAAATATAGGGAACAAGGAAGGGTACCGTGGAAAAAGAAACAGATAAAGGTTTGCCTCTTGGCCTGAGCTAAGTGGGAAATGAGAAATACCACAGTGGCACTTTTTGTTGGTTTTAGTGGTGGCTGGAGCTGCAAGGCTGAGGGTGATGATCAGAGGGGAAGAATGTGACTTCAGAGATGACAAATTTACATAACCGATCTACCAAGGATCCATGTTCTGCATAAGAACTCAGAAATAAAAAATCCTACATATTGAGAACAGCCTTAGAAGAAATGATTAGTCTTGCTAATCTGGCACATTAAAGGGACTCCATAACGCAAAACTGATCAGCTCTCAACACACCTTCATTTAGCATCCCACAGGTGTGCAGAATGTCTCCTTATTGGGCTACAGAAAGCAAAGATACGTGGCAGTGTCTGCATGGGTGCAAAGATCACACTGAGCAAAGCAACGCACCCGCAACAGAAACGAACAACCACAAGTGTGAAATGATGTCTAGAAAGTGTCGAACAGCATGCGGCTGGAAATGCCAGAGTAAAGCAGACAGAGGAAAAGTGCACACAGAATCCAAGGAAAAGGGGAAACCTTTTCTACGAGGAGTGATAACTAGACAGATTGGATGCATACTTTGAAGAGCTTCCAACTAGAAATAATCACAAAAAGTTCAGTGTGGGAAAAGCTGGGAGGTGAAGGGTCTTTACGGGAAAGATAACAGCAAGTTGAAGTACAGTGAGAAGACAATCTGCCAGCTTTTAAGGTTCTCACTAGTGAAAATGTTCAGTGATGGTCATAGCGAACCATGGCCGCATAAGCAAGCACAGGACCAGAAAACTCAGGAAACTTAATATGAACCTTAGAACTTGCAATGTCAAACTTTCCAGCGAGGGACATCTCCAGATTGGGTACCTGTCACTGAATTGACTAAAGTCAATGAACCTGACACAGAAAAGCAGCAGGTCATGACATTGCTTGTACATGAGCTGTTAGGCCCAAGACCAAGAGGGTGCACGTCTCCAAAAGCTACAACAATAACTAGCAAAAAGCCATGTCAGGAGCAAGGGGACTAACTGCATCCTTACGAAAGACACAGGGCTGTCACCCAGGAACATAAAGGTATGTCACAGAAAGACAAGCCCTGTTCTTGTTACCACCTACAACATTTAGCAAACCTGAAATTAAGGGATTAAAAGAAGCACTGCAGAGGAAGAGCGCAGATAGCATAGCTTGTAGCACACGAAACAAGAGAGGGCTTCATAACAGCAGAGGAGAGGGAGGTGGGCAGGAGAGGTGCCAGATCTCGCTTTGACCCTTAGGCAAGATCACGGACAGCAGGAAGAGACCCAGTTCTTCCACAAACAAGCTGCTTTAGCAGGATTTTATCAACTGCTGAAGGACCAGGGAATGCTCCAAACCAGAGCTCCAGCTGGGTGTGAAGGTGAAGACATCAGCTCCGGAGAGCTTGCGGCCCTTGTGCAAAGGGACAGGGACCCCTATAAATTACTGTGGCTTGTTGCAGTCCTGCTGGAGGCTTGAGCATGCACAACAGGCACCACAGCTGAGACTGAGTCTTGAAATAACCTTCCGGAGTGCTTTGAGAGCCAGAAACACTTCACAGCATTATTGTAGGCACAAGAGTCTTGCAGGAATGAAAGTGCCCATTGACGATGTGCCATGCTGGGGCAGGCAGTGATCTGAATCCCAAATCAAGGAGGGCATTGAGGCAGCCAAGAAGATACAACCCAAACCTAAGCAGAGCCAGATGTCAATCCCAGACAATTTAATTATGTCTGCAGAAACCAACTACAAAGGCAGTAAAGCCTGCTGATTATAAGCAACAGTGAACAAGCTGAGAATGAAAGGGGTAAACAGGGAAATTTAGAAATTGCAAAGGAGGTTGAAGTAGGTCAGTGTGTTCACACCCAGTGATGAAACTCAAACCACTTACTAAAGAAACTGCATTGCTTACATACGGAATAAGTATGACAGCTAGAGCAGGGACATAGAGAAAGGGTGAGAACAAGGACCTAAAGCATTTACCAGCATCGCCATTCAGTATTTCCTCCTCCTTCCCCTTCAACCATTACAATCAGACTCATGCTACAGGCCAAAATGCAGCGTAAATAAAAAGCAGGACTTTGCCAAGCTATGGCAATCACTGTAAAATGTTCCATGGTCTCTGGTTCCCACCTTCACAAGTGTCTATTTCATTAGGATGGCCATATTTTTACTCTTAAACTACAATCCATCAAACAGTATGGCATTTGTTGCTGTGCAGCACACACTTAACATGCTTGGTGAAGCTGAGACAATGATCAAGTGTCTCTGCTTTTGGAAAGCTGCTAAAATGAAAAAAGTCATTGAAAGAGAGCAAGACGTCCACAGGGAGAGCTAAAGAAAGGGGAGGTTGGTGTGTCACCCCAAAAATACAGGCTTGAGCAGCTGTATACTGTAGTGAGCTTCGCAGGAGGCACAACAAGGACACGGAACCAGTTTGGAAATATGTGCCAGGCCATGCAGGTCACTGTGCAGTTTTACGATGGTCATCCCCTCACTGTGCAGCATCCTAGTAGAAATTACTTCTAAACTACTGTATTGCCACAGAAAAGGGAAAGGTAGCCCCCTGCCAAGTAACTGTGAGGACCTTTGGAAGTAGGTTGAAAGTTTGGAAGAAGAATAATGTCACTTCAAAACAGCAGCCAGCGTGCCACCTGGTAAGTGTCAGTGTGTTCAGCTTGATGAGATAGATACAGTCAAATGACTTGGAGAAAGCAGAAGCCTCCCATGTGAACATGATAAAGCCTAATGTGCTGTATCTCCAGCAAAAAGGGGAGAGCGGGGAAAGAAACGCGGCCAAAGAGGAAATACTGTAACCAGCAACAAACCCTCAAAGTAAAGGATGGTGTAATCCACCCCCCTACTTATCCCCAACATGAACATTCAGTCACTTAGGGAGCATTCATTAAAAGTGTGGACACGGTGCTTCCCACGATACTGAAAAGGAAAGTGTGCAAGGGGGAGTGCAGGAAAGCGCTTTGCAATGACGCCACAGACTGACGTTGCAAAGGAGAGAAGACAGCCTGAAGTCCCAGGACGGACAGTGAGTAGGACCTCTGTGCCTACCCTGAAGGGCAGTCAGGTGGGGGGTCTTCACCCCGAGGCAGCTGCCTGAGGGGCTCAGATCAGCGGTGCTAAATGCCTTCTACTTCTCATGGCATCCCAAGTACTCCTGCAATGCTCGTGCCCAAGTACTCTAGTAATGCTCCCAAGTAAATAACTCTTATCCCAAGCACAGGAGAGCTGTAGAGTTAACTAAACTATTGTCATGGTTTAAAGCTGGGCTGGCTATTAAATGAATGACAAGACACTCTTTGTTAACTCCCTCCGTCCCCAAAATGGGGGGGAAAGAGAAAAGGGAAAGAGAGTTACAGGTTGGAAAAGTTAAAACAGTTTTAATCTAACTACAATAATAATGTATTATAATAATGGGAATACATAATAATGCAATATATACAAATATGTACAAAACCGATATTGAGCTCCCCCCACACCAATGACAAACACGCAAGCCCCAGGAAAGTCCCGGACTGTACTCAGCAGCAGGCAGGAGCTGGATTCAGGAATGCATGGATCAGGTTCGAAGGCAGAAGAATCGGACAGAGTCCTCCTCGGATGCTGGCCATAGAAGTAGAGAGCGAGACCCTCGTGATCCCTCAGCTTTATACTGAGTATGGCG
>VZSC01005877.1:419546-435503 GCA_013398225.1 Steatornis caripensis | reverse complement strand
TAAAAGAAAATTGGTTCTGCCCTAGCCCAAACCAGGACAACTATTTACAGACTTCTGATGTAAGACTGTGACTCCTGGATACTCACAGCTTTTTTAGGTTAAATCTGCTCTGGATAATTGGTAGCTGGGATTTTATCACAGCCTTACTATCCCCATCCTTTCTAACTACCAAAATCTGATGTCTGAAAGGCCCTCCATCTGTCTCCCATCTTACTTTAATTTACTAAGTTGTGCCATATCCCCATCTGTCAATTGGCTGAAGTTTTGTTTTGTTTTGTTTTGTTTTGTCCCCTTGAGTTATTCAAGGAGACACAGAGCTCGCTGAGTACATTAGGTCATTATACATCTCTTAAAGTAGTTGCTGGATTTATTTGAATAGGGATTAGCAAGATTGAGAATGTTTTCTTTAAATGAATATAGTAGCCTACAATTTCCAAAATGTCCTTTATATTGATCTGTAGTTAAAGGATTTTGATGTTTTCTACTACAGTATGGAGAAAGCAGTTAAGTACTGCTGCCGTGAAAACCAACAGTTTTAGAATTTCGTTCAAGACTGTGAAACAACAGATGCACAAATCTCATTGAAATTCAATGAAAATTGACCCCTCACCCCTGTAAGTTGCTTTCAAAAAGCTCATTTATAGAACTTCCAGAAGTAGCTTTACACACAATTAGTAATTCCTATCGAACATTCTTCATACAACTTCAGTTTATCTATTTGTGCTGCTTGCATCAATACAGTACAGAAGGAAACCTCGGTGCAGCTTACACTTCTTTCATCTCAATTCCACCCTCAGCTGCATCTATTATTTTATCCTATGCCCTTGCTAAAAATAATTGAGCTTCTGCAGCTCTAAGGAGCTTTAACGGAGCCATCTAAGTTTCCTTTATCAGAGGTGAATATTTGGATGGAGAGCTGGCTAGCGAGGATCCCATGCATATTGCTCCATCAGCTTCATGCCCAGCACATCCCAGCTGGCATAACACCAGCAGCTGGTGTAGGCTTACTGTATATAAGGTTGCTCCAGCATCTTCTAGCTGTCCTTGTGTCTAACTCAGGCAGGTGGACATGGGTTATGTCATTAACTTGCTTTCAAATGAACCCAAGGAAAGCTAAAGATGTGTCACTCCGTTCTCCCTCGAAAGCTTGTAGAATTCATCCAGGTGTTGACCCTTGCACAAGCCCACTACACTTTGCTGCTTATGCCCATCCATCAGGCTTTAGCTGTGCTTGGCATCGACCCTCTGACACAGATCAGGTCAGGGAGAAAGCGCTGACTGTGTGCAGCCCCCTTCCACGCTTGCTGGCATACCAGTAAACTAATGCAGCTGCTAACGCTTAATTTCTGCAGTGGTGTTATCTGTGTGTTTGCAGACAAGGCCAAAGCTGGGCTGTAGGAAAGGGATGCTTTATTATTTGCTGCCTGTTTCCTGCTCAAGGTTCTGCATGAAAACCATGGGATTTTATTCTTCTTGCTGGAGGGAACAAGATGGGGGAAAATGAAGTGCTTAGAAAGCCTTTTCTTTCACAATCATACTCTGTCTGTCCAAATTATTTAGTCATTGTCTATGCACACTCACTGGGAGAATAATAGTAACAATAACAATGACAACAGTAATAATATCTTAATTAAATACTGTAAAGGGAAACTAATTACTAAGTGTTACAGTAACTTTTCTGTGTGTTCGCTAAACTGCAGAGGAAGTACTCATGTCTGTGTGCTGATGGCAGGTGAGTAATGACAGCTCAGCCTCCTCTCAACATACAACTACCACCAACTTTGGAATCTGAAAGGAGTAAAATATAAAGCATTCAGTAATTTTTGCTCTCTTTCTCTTTGTGTATATATTCTTGTACCTGTAGAGACTCCATAGCTAATATTTCTGTAGGAATACAAAGAAATATAACTTATCCTGCCCCAAAAGTTAAACTGAATTGCAGCAATACTTTCAAAGGCTTTCGATGGCCACTTCTCTGCCTTTGAACACATCTTCCAAGCACTCAAGTCCTTGGAAGAGGAGCATTGAGAAGTTTGGGTCTGAGGCATAATCTGGTGCATGCTCTGTATCTTTTAGGATCTGTGCAATCGCACGTCACTGCCCATCTCATAAAATCAACTCTGCTGTGTTTAGGCGTTCACACTCAGCTCCTTCTATTGACGGGAGATTTGCTTTGGGATGTCTTATCTACAATAATGCTCACAGTTTGCCTAGTCTAGCCAAGAAAAAGCTGAATAAGACAGCTACCATTTAAGTCCTGGCTTCCTTGCTTTAATATGAAAGAAACCCAGACGTTTTATGTTGGAGCAGGAATCTATCTGAATGTCTTTGTCTAACATTTCCTCTCCCTCCACTGACGCGCAGTGCATTGCAATCCACGTGATTGCCTTTGGCCTATCCAAGGAGAGACTAGACTTCAGTAACGCTGCAAAAATGTAATGCATTTTGAGAAAATTACTCTAAAAGGAGAAAAAGGAAGCTTGAAAAGCACTTTGAGATGTAAGCTATTACGTAAAAGGTCAGCTGTTATTGTTATTACTTTATTAGTCATTATTTTTGATAATGATGAAAATGCTTGCCTGGCTTCTAAAAGGTCATCCTTTCTGCTGCAATCCAATTCCATTTTGAAGGCTGAAGCCTGCATTCCTCCAATTCTGTGTTGATTAACTTTGAGTTTGCTAAGGAAGCAAGACTAACTCAATCCACCGGTTGATTTGCAGTTCAGGTAACCTCAACAGTTTTTAAATTCACTGGGCAGTTTAACCAAATGTGACAGAGGGCCAAAGATGTCCAAGACTCAAATTTCTTGTGGGTTGCATGAAAGCAGGAAGGTGGATGGAAAAGACCCTATTAAAGTTCCCAGCTTAGGGACAGAGAACAGTGTGAGGATAACTGCTGTTACACAGTACAAAGTCCTCTTAGGTGCTCGGCCTTAAGCTATGAATCTGAAGAAAACCAGGTCTAACTGGATCTTGTCTTCAAACATTTGTTATTCTCTCTTGATAGCAACCCCAATAACCTCATAAGTAAAGATTTGAATTTTATATTGCACAGGCAATATAGCTTGTGCTAGCATGTAAAATTAAACCTCGGTGTTATTCATAGCTTACCAAGCCTACAAGGTGTAGTATGGCTGTACTCGAAAGCTGCCAAGTTTTCCTCATGGTGGTACAGCTGTTGCCCTGTTTTCCTGTGCAGTGGCAGAGGTGTTCTGACTATGCTTTGTTAGTTTATCATTGTTGTCATTACTCTTTTTGACTACCTCTCAGTCCCCAGCTCCACTCCATTTCTTTTTGCTTTGCCCCATCATAATTTACTTTTTAACGTGCTTGGCACATGGTTTATGCCCTTGTCCTTTACCCAAGCAGAGCCGACTCCCCACTGTGACAAGTTCTTGTGCTTGTGAAGACATCTGTGTGGATCCAACTGCAGAAGGAAGTTTTACATAACAAAACCAGAAATTATTTCTAAAGCTCCTCTGGAAATCGGTTACCAACAAAGAGATTTTTTTCTAAGAGAATGATATTCGAAGTCCAAATCCGTCCCTTTCCCCTCCCTGTTAACTTCAGTTCATGAAGCTTGAGACTTTTTAGTTCTGCGTGCTGGGAACTGATTGTGAAGCAGCCAAATTCACTTATGTCTGCCCTCTCTGTTTTGGAGGTGACTAGAATTTGCTGAAATTAGAACAAAAACTAAAAGGTTCAGCCAATGTTCATTTGTATTTTATAGGAAAATAAGTTGGACTGCATTGCAGGCATTTTTTCATATCTAGTTATAGTCTTAAAAATGTCATGGCCCCAAAGTTTGTAGACACAGCACACTCTAAATGAACAGGGAGGAATGATTTTAGAAAGTAAATCAAATTCACACACATGAGTAACCCCCGTGTGTCTTGACCGAAAGGCTTAGTACATGGTTTCTGTGCTTCCACTCAGCCAGCAAAAATCCCTTTGACTCCAGGGCTTCCCCAATAAACTGCTTGCACATCCTTTAAGGATGCCCTACATTCGCTGAAATTATTCACGAAATAATTTAGAAGAATGAATAAACGTGAGAAAATCGTGACCTGCTCTTGCACGATTACCAGATGAGAGGGAGGGCCCGTAAAACCGATCAGATTCATTACTCGCTGTCCCTGAAAGCAATTCACCTGGCTCCACTCCCAAGCCTCCCGGTGTAAATCACGTCCCTCACAACCCGAAGGAGCCTCATTTGCCGAACAAGCTGAGCGGCGGCAGCGGCGCTCGGCTAATGGCTTTGGCTCCGTCACAGTTTCGGCCCTAAATCAGGAGGTCCGAACGACACCAAATATCTACTCTTAGGCGATACCTAATTGGAGAGGGAAGGGTTTCCCAGCGAGGCACAGATAGCTCACGTGGCCGCCGGCGATTTATCCCCTTCCCATTGCTATCGACAACACGAAATACGGCCTCTTTGAGCCAGGGTTATCCAGCCATTACAGCACATGAAATATTGATGCAAATTAATGTATTAAAAAAAAAGGAAAAAGCTGAAGTTCCTGTAATTCTAGCCGGGCCATAAAACTGTGTTTCTCCGAGAGCCCGTCCACGGGGGAGCGGGGCGGGCGGCGATGGGCTCCTTGCAATCTGTCCGGGCGGCACTAGATGGCAAAGCAGCGTCAGGTTTGGCAGCGCAGCCGGGGCCGCTGCTGCCGCCCCCCTCACCCCCTGCCCCCGCATCCCCCCTGCTCCCGGCCCCCCAAAAGCAGGTGGCTGCGGGCAGGGCCTGCCCCTGGGCATCCCGCGGAGGGTGCGCTACGCACCCCCTGCCCTCTCGCCTGACCTCGGCGCCGCCTGCAAACCGCAGAGATCGCGCCCTGAGGATGGGATGCGGCTCTTAAAGAGCGTGGGCGCCGAGACCATAAAGGCCGGTATGGATGCGTAGGTGCCTATGGTTCTTATTGCTGTCGCTGGCATTCGCTGTTTGCTCTGCGGTTGCCCTCGGGAACTCTAGATCCAGTGCAAGATGAGCAGTCCTCGCTCCAAAGGAGGCTACCCAGCAACTGCGTGGAAAACTGGTCTCATCTCCTTATTGAACAAAAAGAGATTTACATTTAATAGTCCCACGGGGAAACACCTCTCCTTTCAATTTTATGTCAGTCTATGTATGCATTGGCTGTTTTACTGTCTGAGGGAAGCTACTACCAGCTATGCAGTTAAGCTGCGAGGTATTTTTATTAGGAGTCTGTTCTCTTCCTCGTGTGCGGATAACACCTGTTTATGCTAAAAGGAGTTACAGAANGGGGAAACACCTCTCCTTTCAATTTTATGTCAGTCTATGTATGCATTGGCTGTTTTACTGTCTGAGGGAAGCTACTACCAGCTATGCAGTTAAGCTGCGAGGTATTTTTATTAGGAGTCTGTTCTCTTCCTCGTGTGCGGATAACACCTGTTTATCCTAAAAGGAGTTACAGAAGAAAAGGTGGAACTCCAGGATCCAGTTTTGGAACAAACAGACGAAATCTTCTAGGTTTAAGTCAAAAGCACTCATCTGTGGGCAGGCCAATAAGTCACCTCTCTATTTTTTTGTAAGGGAGTTAAGGTTATGGTCTTGTCAATGAACTCCTCACAACTGCAATACTATGGTTTATCCCATTCTAGGGATAACCTCTGTTCCCGCACCATATCCAACTGTTGGACTCAAAGAATCAACTGAAGTTGGAGATTGCAACTTCTACAGTTTTTAACTGCTCTGTGTTTTTAATGGTTGGGAACTCAGAGAGCTGTTGGCAAGCACGCTGCTCCTCCCCCATATGGCTGCAAAAGAGTGCGTGTATAAGGCTCTGGATGCTAACGGTCACAACGTTACTCCCTTGGAGATGTCTTATATGCAATCCCCTTCCTTGGGAGCAGGTGAGCCCATATGGCTGAAGCTTGGCTTCCAAAACGGAGCTTCCACTCGGACAGTTTTGCAGAAGCTTTGAGCTGCGTCCCTCCCTTTAATTTTTCTCTCCATCCTTGCAATATTCAGCCCTTCCCCCTCCCCCCTGCCTTCTAAGAGGTTCTGGTGACAGTCCCAAAATGACCTTCCCCTAGGAAGCTCAACATAACTGCTCATCAATCGATGGGGCCCTATTAAGTCCCAAACTTTGCACTTGGGGATAAAAAGGCAGCATAAGCCTGAGTGGGCTGTGCACATACAGTAACCGAAGAGTATTTTCTCTTCAGAATTGAAAGGAGCCGTGACAGTTGCCAAGTCCAGATTATTTCTACTTTCAGGACAGGACATGGGTAAAGTGAAAAAACTCCTGTTTTCTGCTAATGTGGGCTTTTAGCAAGTAAGATGTATTATGCTCATTCTTGGCTATTTAAATAACTCTGTCTCACTATGTATAAACGAACTTATAATACGAATTTAAAAAAATAGCTATGGATCATGAAGCAAGTGGGAATGGATAATCAATTTTTATCACTAATATTGTGGGTAAGACCAATAACCCTGAATAAGGCATGAAAGTCTCCAGCCTGAGCAGATGTGTCTCCTTTCCAAGCAGCCTCATTTCAGCCCAGCTTTCATAATGGAAAACATGTTGACTCAAACACATTAAAACAAAACAAACATTTATTTTCATTGTCCATCATATTTCTTTTTAAAATGTAGGAATGTGAAATTCTCACAGGTGGGCTGGCCGTGGGAGGCACAGTAACGATGGACCAGAAAATCCTTTCAGCTTTACAAACATGGGTTCCAATCAAGCTTAAGTAAGTGACAGGCGAAATGGGGCTATTGATTTCAATCTAGCCCCGTTTGGCTACAGCAAAAACTCAGCACAAGAGTGACTTAGCGCTTAAAGGGACGCCGTCAGCTGAAAGATAACGGTTCTGTTGGAGAACAGCGTTATTTATACCAACTGAGATTACTGGACCAGTTGAGATTACTAGGGCTGAAAGGCATAAAAGCGTAAATTTATCTCCCCCCATTTGGGAAGGTATATTTACTTCCTATCTTTGGCAGCGCTTTCTGCCAGACGTGCGCCCCAAACCTCCTTTCCAGTTACATGGTAGAGCAGACATGATGCATGAGCACAGGTCAGTTTGGGAAACACGTTTTCCTTGAAACTGGTCTGTCAAAGAAAAAGATTCACGTGGAGTCAAAAATCCTCTAATGACCAGGAACCGACCTCCCAGGCAAGCAGGTTGATTTTCCCTTCCGCCCATGCACGCATCTGCCCAGCAGCCCACCTGGAATTCTGATGAGGAACTTTGGATCCCTGGCCTGCGGCAACCTGCTGCGAGCACTGGTGGTAGAGGAGGATAGCGTCGCCCTTCAGTCATGTTATATGGGGCACGTTCATCTCTGGGGAATTTACAATCTGAGTGCTGATGAATCCAGACCTGGGTCGGTAAGCCTGCGTGGGGAGAGATGATCTTTTTCCACCTCGCTGTGCATGTGAGTAATTTCGTGTCATTCAGACTACACCTTTGGTTAAAATCTGGTACAGGCAGAAGTGAAAAACCTGGCCTTTGGTTCATGGTGGTCAAGGATCAATTGCACGAGACACTGAGAAAGACAGAAAATAGAGCTTTATGCAAAACAAAATAAAACTGTTGGGCTGTAAAATCTACTGGAACGCCTCACAGTCAGGTGTACAGCCTGAAACTCTTTGTAACTTCATTTCGAAAAACCACGAGATATCAAATGGAGAGAGGGCACATCAACAGCATGGGATGGAGCATGGTGCAGAGGTCCCAGGCAAGCTAGCATCCCTGGACAACGTAATGCAGTGCCACGCACAGACATGAGCTCGCAAAGCACTCAATTCCTGCTACCGCAGCAGTGCGCACCGTCCCTGTTCCGAGGGCAAAATTCTGCACAAATGCAGCTGGGCTGCTCCCCATTAGAGAGACATGACGAGTCCAACCAAGGAGGTGGGTCCTGCAGGCCCTGCTCCTGCAAGAAGGTCCCAACACGTCCTTGAAGCAAACACCGTGGCCAAGGTCGTGTTCCCTTGCAGTCAAGAATAAATAGCAAGTCAGCCTTTGCCTTGCCTGAGAGGTAGCACAGATCGAGCTCTAAGTGGGGCGTGCTCACAACTCCATTGTGAACTTGCAAGATCAGACCTTAAAGATCCTATTTCAAAAGAGTCCAGAGTGCACGACCAGGACTTGGTCTTGATTTTTAAACACTTTGGTGCTCTTTTGGCGCATAAGTCAGGTCCAAGGGCTCAGGAATGAGCACAGGGAGCTCTGTTTCGAAGCCTGGCCTTCACTGTGACGGCTTAACACCTGAATCTCTGTCCTGAGGTGACCAGCTCAGGACCACAGCAGGAGTCAGAGCAAGGGTTAAAATGCAAGAGTTTCTTGCTCCCACACTGCTCTTTTATCTTTCTGATCCTGGCTCCCAGTGCACCTCTCCCGCTGCTAGGTAAAGACGCAGCAGGGCTCAGCGAAAGGCTCTGCGGCTGCCCTCTCGGTTTCCTTACTTTGGGGGATTTGTGTCAGAAGTTTGGCATTGCCAAATGTCATTTTGAATGATTTTGTAGCTCTAGGCTAATAAACTGCTTACCATCATAGAGAAACTGAACGATGCATTACTCCAGTTGGTACCGTGGACCTTTTTCTTAACCATATACATAAAATGCGCAGTTCACAATGATTCTCAATAGCCCTACATTTCCAGAATCACATTTTTAATTAAACAGCATTTTCTTTCTTTCCTTTCTAAATGGGCATACAGTGTCATTTAAATCTCACAGACCTCCACGATTGGAACATCTCAAGATCTCGCAGCTGCGAAGCACCACTCTTGCTGCAGAAAAGAAAATAGCAGAGAATAGTGAAAGTGCGTAATTTACACCAAGCGAGCTCTCTGTGCAATTACTATTTTTATTAAATAACATGGAAAAATATCAGTTCAAAGTCTTTTTTAGTGACCCAGCTTCGACATAGTCTAAAGATTATGTTGTCTCTTATTTATCAACACTGTTTGTCAGTTGAGGGGGGGAATGGAGTGAACCCCTCCAACTCTGGGAGGAGTAGGGTCAGTATAAAAAACTTGCTGGTCTCCAGTGTAGTATGGAGTAGTAGTATGTGGTAGGTACCTTCTTACATGTGTAAGATGGATTCGATTTCTAAGACTGTTCTGAAAATTACCTTAAAACACGTGCAATTATACGTTTTAGAGATATATAGATATATATTCCGGTAGTTTCCTTGATGCTGTGGGAAGTCAAATACCTAGCTAAGGAAAAAATCCCTTTTGGTGCCTTAGACTGCTGAACACTGTACGTGCCTCCTCTGAACCCACAATTTACTCTAGTTTGAGGCAAGGAATGTAGTTTGGGATTTTTTACTGACTTTCCTAGGCACAACGAGTACAGGGAGGCTGCTGCTTTACCTTTCGGTAGCCTTTCCTTTTGCTTGGAAGCTGAAGAGGAGCCGGCCTTTGTTCTGAGCCCCACTCAGCCCTTCACCCCGCGGTAGTGACGGGGAGTCTGGCAGCTCGTCTGCCCGCTCCCATTTCTTCCTGCAGGCACCACGTTATACATCCCTCGCGAGCCTGACCACAGCTTTCAGAAACATCTAATAAATCAACAGTTAAAAGGGAAGAGTAGACATGGGGAGCAGGTGCTTATTATCTGTGCATCTCTGGAGAAGAATAACCCACAGTGTATTTCCATGCCCATTTGAAATGGAATATGACCATGACCCTGCAAGTGGCTCTGCTTGAATTGTTCCTGGCATCGTGTTTTACTCCTAATATTTTCATTGTCTGCCTCCATCAGTTTTGCCTCCCACTGTAGCATTAATTTTGTATGTGAATATGGAGGCTGTGCTTTAAATAATACAGCATGTGCTTTTTATTTGCCATGTAGAATAATATTTTTTTGGCTGATTTATGTTCCACCTGGACAAAATTATTTTTTATGATGGGTTTATTTCATTTGCTCCCACATCCTCAAATGGGAGGAGGGGGAAGAGAAATCTTGTAAACCACCAATAATGACAGACACAGAAATCTGCTTCGAAATACAAATTTACTGCAAAAACAGATTCTCTCCAACCATGCAAATGAAAAAAATGCTGTTGTAATAACTTTAAGCTCGTGAACGCATGGAGAGAGTAATCTTCATGCTCTTGTACCATCCCTTGCACAATGCTGGGGGTATGGAGATATTCACTGATGGCTATAAGCTATTCCAGTAGAACAAAATTACACATATGGCTAGAGCATGGATTTAATTTAGCTCTTTTCAGAACTTCAGCAAGAAACAAAGCCAGGACAAAACCCTGCAGTCTTTCGGTCTGCAGATTTGCCACAGAACTTCATAGGCTAAGCTGCCAATTCTACCTCATTTCCAGTTTTCACGAGGACTGTGGAAAAAGATGTTAGTTGCCATTGAAACGAGTTAGTTTCAAAGAGGTAATTTGAGTTTCAGTAACAAAAAAAAAGTATGACGTACCTTGCTTTGTGTTTTACAACCCTGGAACAGACTGGCAGTATTTTTATGTTACTCTGTCACCTACAGAAGTACTCATTATGAGCAGATTTATTAAAAAAAAAAAAGTAATCTTAGCACAACTTAGTTCTGATTTTGACTTCGAGCTTTCAGTGCTTTCTGTAAAGCAACTAAATATTAATCATACAAATCCATAATACTCATAGCAGTCAGAAAGCTCTGGTTCTATTTTTGGCTGTAATAGTTGTCTTTAACTGTACAACATACTCCAGCCAAAACCACACTGTAATAGGAGTGCATATAATAAGGACACATAACGCCTCCATGTCAGCTCTGAACTGCCGAGCTGGGAAAAGTAGGATGTTATTCAGAGCAGCTTCCCTTTTAATACTGAATGTAACAAGAAGAGATGGGACTTCCGCAGGAAAATCCTGCTGCTTCTAGTCCCACCCCGTAACTCCCCATCAAGATGGTAGAAACGCAAGCCGATGTCTCCCCCTTGGCACCCTCTGGCAGTAACCAGAAGATTTGTTCCCACACAGGCCCTCTTCTCCCCGCACAAAGCTCTGCTCCAGTCCCTCGTCCTGCCACGTCCCTAACTCTTTCTCCACCAGCTAGCACGGAAAGCTTGCTCTAGTGAAGGTGGGCCGCCTTTCTTCTGCTCCATCTTCTCTTTCCGAGCACTGAGAAGAGCGTAAAATTTATCAACAGCAAGCTAGGCACTGAAAATCAGGTCACTGGTTTACAACAAGGGAAAATACAAGCTACAGGATGGACGCGTATTGCATTTGTTTCACCATCGCCCCAGCCCCGGGCCCTTCAAATGAAACCAGAGCTCCTGTTCTTCCACAAACTCCTCGGGATGAAGGCAGTTCTTGCAGGAATCGTAAGCCTGCAGATGGGAAGGGAAAGGAAAACAGTATAAAAAAGCTACAGTAGATGGTGCTAGAAAGGTGCAGAAGACACCAGCTAGTCATCTGAGGATACCTGCAAGATTTAGCCCTAAGCTAAGCGGTTTAGAAAATGTGCAATTTAGATTTATCAGTTCAGAAGGGAGATTCAGATAAAAACAGTTGAGCTGGTGAGATTATTAAATGCAGAACCCCGTGCTGAGATGATGCTCATCTTACTGCATGTGCAGACGAAGGGGAAATAGGGCGTCGCACTCGCCCGGCGGCACCCAGGTCAACATTGAAGGCAAGCTGCTGCAGGGTGACAGGAGGAGAGGGGCCAAGCTGCAGGCAGAGACCTTCCTTCACCCAGGAAGGTCTCCAGGGAACCTGAGGTGGCACCCTTCCCGTGTGTTGGGACAGGGATGGCAGGAGCGGCAGGAACGCTTCAGGTAATGGTCAGAGTGTGAAGCGCAGATCCGTATTTCCCGATGTCAGCCCCTGTGTATCAAACCATTAATGTCAGAGAAAGGTGGTCTTGTGTATTTAATTTTATCAGGCGGAAGAGCTCTGATATATGCTGCACTCAGTTCACCGCTCCTGTGCAGATTTACTCGGCGTTTTAGCATGCGTGCTGCCTCACTGACAGAGATTAAAGGCTCTCCTCAGGGCCCCAGGTATTACACTCAAATGTATAAATCAGGGCCTAATATATAATATTTGTCCATAAAAATATATCATGGTGGCATTCGTTTGGCTATCTGCATATTAAATACCATTACAGAAAGTCACAAATTTATTGAGGATTATTTTGCTACGCCAATAAAGTCTCCTGCCATCCTAAACAGGTATCTTTTCTGCCAGAGCGTCAGCAGGGTTGCAAAGAGGAAGGGGCAGATTTTGCTAATGCCGTTCACAACCCCGCATGTGCCCCAGCCATGCGGTGCTGTGCCGGGAACCTGCTCCCAGGCCAGCCCCGGGCTCTGGCTTACCAGCACTGGCCAGGCAGGGCAGGGATCACGGTGGAGATGACATCGCAAGCCTCTAAAGGAGAAAATTGCATGATGTATCACCACTCACGAGTACCCGCCAGAGAGCTGTTTAGAGTGAGATTACAGTCTCAGAGGAGACTCTCATGCCTCTCGGTCACAGGGTTACTACGATGATGCAGTTGCAGCTTGTATGAAGGAGGTAGGAGGGATTTAAACAACGGCCGGAAAGAAAAGCTGGATCAAACCTCCAGAAACCCTGTTCAGATTCACCCAGATTCCCGAGTCCCCAGCTTTGAGGAACCTGAAATCGGTCAAATTGATTCTTTTCCCTTAAACAGAAGAAGAAGAACGGGAGGGAGAGGATGAAGTTTATACTTTGGCCACAAGTTTACAAGCAGCATTTTAGACTGAAAGGAAACAAAGCTCCCCAAAATAAAAGTTCGTGCAGTCCAGAGGTCTTGGCCCTACTCATGTCAATTCCATACGAGCACAGCTATATGGATTTCTCTGTGTTTGCTGCTGACTTATGGAGATGCAAGGGAGACAAAACCAGACTCGGCTGCAGTCTTTCCCCCTTCATCCTCTTCATATTCAAGGTCCTTTTTTTTTTCTTTTAAATTCCTGTTATTAATACAGGAGAAAAAAAAAATCCCTGGGATCCCTGGCGCATCCTTGGAGTGGCTGCGGCCTCATCGTGGATGACTAGACAGCCGCCACTGTGCCACATAATGAGGAGCACACATGCTGCACTGGGAGATACTAATGAGAGAGCTACAGCCCCCTTGGCCCTCTCCAGTAAATCCGTGTCTGTAAGCCATGTTTTATTTATAAGGCTTATTATGGCAGCGCTAAGGAGCCATTTGAAAAGGGCCGCCATTGTCCTGGGCACTGCACACCACAGTGCCTGCTCCGACCAGATTCCAGGGGAAACGAGATGAAGCTGGCAGAAGGTAGGGGAGAGGCATGCTACGCAAATGCCATGCGAACAATGCCGTGGCAGCATTTATCCCATCGGTTCCTTTATGGGAGGTTTCCAACCTGTTTTGACCTCCTGGTGCTATCTGAGCACCGCCTGGAAGGGATCCCAGGCCCTGAAAATACACAGCGACTGGCAAACAGATTGAAGCTGAACTCACGATGATTTCCAGTAACACTTCTAAGGAAGCGAGGACTCAGCAGGCCTGGAGAAACCCAGGTACAACCTGCAGAGTCAGGCGACGTGGAGGGGCTTCACGGGAGCCGCCTGGGACAGCCACCTCCCTGCCCAGCACCGCTCCCTGCTCCTGCTCCCAGCAGCACTCCCGTTGGACCCCCACGGTTTTCACCACACGCAGGAAACACTGCCTCTCTGCACCGAGACGCAACACCGCAGAACACTTGTTGTGCCGCTTCTGGCAGCATGCAGTCTCGCTCGGGCCTGCACATGTGCCAGGGGGAAAGGGGATTTACAATCGCAGCTCCCTTCTCCAGATGTCCTCTGCACATGTTCCCAGAGGTTTCTGTCCACTGTGGAGAATCACCCCGCTCGCGGAGGACCAACAGAAACAGGAGTGAAATGTGGCCGACTGAAAGATAGAAGAGTAAATCTTTGCAAAAATTGTACCGCAGGTCTCAGCAGGACTCAGACAAATTGGTCTGCATTCCTTTTACATATTAGATTTCTACTTACCCTGTTCATTAGCACGTTAAGCTACAAGGGCTGATTATATGAAACTCATGGAGAGGCATCAATTAAGATGATAAATTTGCATACATTCCTTCTGGGTTTAGAAATGATGGGTTTCCTCTGTTCAGACTTTGGTACAACTGGACTCGGTTTCAGAAAGAGAAAGGAGGAGGGAGAAGTGTTAAATGTGTGCATCTGTACTGCCACCCAAAATGATGGAAGCAGTTCACAAGTTTGAGCAAAAATGTATGTCAAATAGCAATAGAAGGGAACGACTCGCAGTTTCCGAGGCTGAACTCTAATGTGCCATGTCACATCGACAACAAACTATGAGAGCAAGCGAAACTCCCATGAGATGTTGCTTTTACAAGGCTGGCCCAAATGGTGTTCCCAGGCTGCAGAATGCAACACTAAATATTTGCACATATTTATCACTTTTCACCCACACAAGATCTCATCTTATTTTGCAAACACTGTGCAGCAGAACAACTTCCTAACAGTCGAAGTGTAGCCATCGCTGGTCTGCAACGTGCCAGTGGCACCTATTTCATGCCAGCACGCGTCCTGGGAAAACTGTTAACAAAGACGGTTTGTTAGCCTGTTTCCACTGAAAAGAGAATTTAGATAGGCCTTGCAAATGGTATGAAAACTCACGCAAGTTGACAGAATTGTTTGTCTTTTCTTGAAAAATACCGCGCAGCTGCTAGTGTCGATGGAGGAGACAAGCCGCAGGCAGCAGTGTTCCTAACAGCTAGCCTTTGTAGCACTAACCTTAGTGTTAACTAGGGCTAAATACTAATGTACAGGTAAGTTAACTAGTTAATACTAGTAATAGCTCAGTAACAGTAATAGCTAAATCGTAATAGCGATAGTTCATCCCTGTTGTTCTTCAGGAGTCGGCCACAGAAAGAAGGCCCTTATCCAGAAAGAGATGACCACCACCAGCTCTCATTCACTTCAGGGAAAATTAAAGGGTTTTAGCTAATATAATAACTTATATGCGAGTCCCTCTTTCCTGAATAGCAGTACCAAATCTATTGAAGTAGGAAGGCATTTTTACCCACATACTGCGGGGCTTGTACATCAGGAGCACTCCATCCAGTTGAGGTGCTTGATAAAGACCACTTTTGCATGTTGTCGTTCGGTTTCCTTATCCAGGACCCTGTGCTGGGTGAAGGTAAGCATTTACAGCTTTCTGGACTGCCACACAGCAAATGTGCAAAGCTTCCTCATTGCTCAGGACACAAAGATAAGGGGTTTCCAGCTGATTCCCCTTCCAGGCATTGCATGGCCACAATAATCGGATTATTCTAAAGAGGAAATATTTTAAACAAATGCTGCTTGCATATTAAAGCCTGTGCCACAAATGGGATCATCTTTTCTTAATGGGAGGGGAAAAAGTGCCATTTCTTTTTTTGTCATGTACACAGCCATCCCAATCGCAGAATCACAGAATGGCAGGAGTTGGAAGGGCCCTCTGGAGATCACCCAGTCCAACCCCGCTGCTAAAGCAGGTGCCCCCAGAGCAGAGTGCACAGGAATGCGTCCAGGTGGATTTTTAATATCTCCAGAGAAGGAGACTCCACAGCCTCTCTGGGCAGCCTCTGCCAGTGCTCTGCCACCCTCACAGGAAAGAAGTTCCTCCTCATGTTCAGGTGGAACTGCCTGTGCTCCAGTTTGTGCCCGTTGCCCCTTGTCCTGTCGCTGGGGACCACCGAAAAGAGTCTGGCCCCGTCCTCTTGACACCCACCCTTTAGATATTAATAAGCATTGATGAGATCCCCTCTCAGTCTTCTCCAGGCTGAACAGGCCCAGGTCTCTCAGCCTTTCCTTATAGGAGAGATGCTCCAGTCCCCTCATCATCTTTGTAGCCCTCCGCTGGACTCTCTCCAGCCGTTCCCCATCTCTCTTGAACTGGGGAGCCCAGAACTGGACACAGCACTCCAGATGTGGCCTCACCAGGTCAGAGTAGAGGGGGAGGATCACCTC
>VZSC01005877.1:395110-417186 GCA_013398225.1 Steatornis caripensis | reverse complement strand
AGGCTCTTGGGATCAAGAAAGCAATCTCACGACGGGGAGCTGCGAGCCCCGTGGCCCGCCCCACGCTATGCGTGGCTCCCGGGAGGAGCTGCTGGGTGGCGGCGGCGGTGGTGGGGGGCTGGGGGGGGTCGGAAGAGCGAAGAAAAGGGACGGGGAGGGGAAGCCTAAAAAAGGAGATGGGGCTGAGGATAAAGGCAGCGGCGGGAGGGGAGGAGGAGGAGAGGGCGCCGGCGGGCTGGAGAGAGGAAGGGAGAGCGAGCAGCCCCTAACCGCGGCCGCCGCCGCCTCCCAACAGGACTCCTGTGCGAGCAGCCGCCGAGCCCAGCCCGCGGCGGAGGGCGGCCGGTGCCGCTAGTGAGGAGGAGGAGGAGAAGGTGGTCGTCGCCGCCGCCGCCGGAGGAGGAGCCCCGCGGTTCGAGCCCGCCCGCCCGCCGGCATGATGCAGATCTGCGACTCGTACAGCCAGAAGTACTCCCTCTTCAACGCCATGAACCGCTTCATCGGCGCCGTCAACAACATGGACCAGACGGTGATGGTGCCCAGCCTGCTGCGCGACGTGCCGCTGTTGCTGGAGGAGCTGGACGCGGCAGGCGCCGTCTGCCCGCAGCGGGAGGCCGCCCTGCCGCCCGCCGACCCCGGCCCCTACTTCTCCCGCAGGGACATGTACAGCCACTACGTGCTACTCAAGTCCATCCGCAACGACATCGAGTGGGGCGTGGTGCAGCCGCCGGCCGGCGAGGAGGCGGCCCGCAAGAAGGACAAGCTGGGCGGCGGGCCCGCCGAGGAGGGCGACGCGGAGGAGGACCTGGAGCAGCAGTTCCACTACCACCTCAGCGGGCTGCACTCGGTCCTCTCCAAGCTCACCCGCAAGGCCAACGTCCTCACCAACAGATACAAGCAGGAGATCGGCTTCAGCAGCTGGGGGCAGTGAGCGCCGGCGGGGAGCGGGGGACGGGGCGGCCCGGCCCGGCGGCGGCAGGAGCGAGAGCAGCGGAAGCGGGAGCGGCGCGTCCCCGCCCGGCGCTGCCGCCGCGGCGGTGGTGGAGGGCAGCGCCCCGGGGCTGAGGCTTCCCTGCGCGCTCCCAGGACTGCAGCCGGTTTTCTACCAACGCACAAGCGAGAGAGAGAAATGTAAATTAATCAATACTAGTTTATTAATTATTCCCCCCCTCCGGTTTTTTTTATTGTACGGTCTGGGGCGAGCGGTTGCTGTGCTGAACCCCTGCGCGTACGAGGTGGCGGCGGCGTAGCTGGCAGATAGGAGGCTCAGCGCAAGCCGATGAACGTAACCAAGCTGGCCTAGAATTGCTTCTGTTACCCAGGAGGGAAGCCAGTGGGCTAGAGAGCATCCCTCTGTCGCGGGACGGACGGTGGGTCCCACAGTTATACGTGTACTGGAGTTTATTTAAAACTTTTTTATTCAGATGTAGAGTATATTCTAAAATAAATACAAATGTATTAACTACAAGTGACTTAAAACTTTTTGGTATGATTTATGTTTCTTTAATTAAATGGTATTTTTAACATCTGGAATTCTTCTGTTGTTCTTTGAAGTTCTTTCCAGAGCTGCCTTGCTAGACACAGAAATCTCTGCATGCACAAGAGAGGTGTTTTTGTGGCTTTTTTTTTCCTCCCCCAAAGGGAGCGATTAGGTAGCGATGATAACTCAGCATATCTAAAATGGATGAGTGACTGTATTAACTGCACCATACATGGCCCGAGTTTTGGTAAGCTGTTCTCAGCCGGGCAGTCCAGTTGCTCTTTGTGAATGCTGGCATGAAGGTCAGTGCCCCTTTTAACAAAATGTGAGAAGATCGAGTCGTGGTTACTTTGCAGGCAGCATTCACGGAGGTTGGAGCAAAGCCTAGGAATGACTTGCTTTCTTCAGGAAGTATCTTGATGTACTGCGGGGAGCTCTTTTCTCTCCCTCCAAAGAGGTGTGGGATACTTGCATTTCCCCTCTCTTGCATTACTTTATTTCCTCTGTAATCCTTGGGTACTAGGAGTTAATTGGTTTTGTGTTACCCAGATTGTATCGATTTCATTTCTCTCTGCATTATTTTTTTTTCTTTTGCTGAAGTAATGTGCTTTAAAATCAGGTGTATATATTGCATTCTAATACTAAAAGTCTGCTTACTGATTACAAAGTGCGCATTCACAGAAGATAGCCATTTAATAAATACCTATGTCCTTCGATAACATATAAAGTTTTCATCTCCGGCACTGAAATGCTGAGTTTGT
Source organism: Steatornis caripensis (assembly GCA_013398225.1). Lineage (NCBI taxonomy): Eukaryota > Metazoa > Chordata > Aves > Caprimulgiformes > Steatornithidae > Steatornis > Steatornis caripensis. Next base: position 414,945 of record VZSC01005877.1, on the reverse strand, counting down.
AGCCATCTCCTTACAGTGAAATTTCACTTTGTATTATTGCCATCAAATTTAGGGCTTGTTTGGGGGTTTGTTTGGGTTTTTTTCTTTTAAAAATAGAAAACTTTCTCTCTCTGCTTTAAGGATATTTTTGCTTAAATTGGGGTATTCCCTAGCAATTTGGGGTTTGGCCCAACTGTTAGAACATTGTAGTAAAGCATGAGTGCTCCAGACATGGCACTAGTTGGCAGATGTTCATTAGTTTATCAGCCTACATGTATGTTTAAAAATATATATTTTAGAAAGTTTTCCCTTCTAGGGTAAAAAAGAACTCTGTACGTCTGGGTGATTTTTAGCTTGGCAATGCTTGTTCTTTCTGTAATGTTTTCTAACTCCTCTTCCCCTCCCTTCCTGGCAAGATGCCGTGAAAAAAGCCAGGAACAATGAGCGGGGTTACCCTGGTTTCCTCACATCTTTGCTCCCGGTCTTGCCCTAGCCCAGCTAATGCAATGCAACAGATGCGATGCCTTGCGCTGGAAGGTAAAGTTTTGTTCTCCTGAAGGCGAGGGTGAGAGGGAGAACCTGTTCTGCTGCATGGCTCCCTTCTGCCTTGCGCACAGCCAGCTGAAAACCACTTTGCAACCTCTGCTCGGGAGTGCTGGTAAAACCTCAGTTTCAACAGCACTCCTTTTGAACTCCTAGTACGGATTTAGACAATACAGTTTAAATGTTGCACAAGAGACAATGTGCTCATTTAAACTATGAGTAACATCACAAAACCAGTATTATGTTAGTGCAGTATCACCATGAATATTGCATCCATTCCCTTTGCATCCTAAAAAAAGACAAAAGTTTCGGTGAAAGGAGCAGCTAAAGGCTAGTGCCGTTTGGCAGCAAAAGTGGCATTTCCTGGCAAGTAAAGCTTCGGGTAACAGGAGGTAGGACGAGACTGTGACTCGAGGCTTTGCCTTGCCTGAGTGAGCTGCGGGACTGCACGTGGCTCCATGTGGGTGCCCTTCCCTGTGGCTGCAGCAGCCGGGGTAATCCCAGTTCAGCTACAGCAGAGACGGCTGACAGCAGCAGAGGAGCCACTGCTACCTTAGAGTTCACCTTTTTCAAGGTTGTGGGAGAGGATCGAGGCTCTTGGGATCAAGAAAGCAATCTCACGATGCAGAGGGTGAAAACAACAGATAAAACCAGGAGTGTGCTTCTCATGCAAAGGACGAGGCATGGGACTTCGCTGTTGGCTAGTGCTGCTGTGGAAAATAACTTGGCCTAAAAGGTGGGGTGGTCAGGCAGTTGTGTGAGTGCTTAGCTCGTGACATTGCAGTAAGCAAAGATGACACTGCAGAGTCTTAATGCACAGATTTTGTATGTTAGATGCTGAACTGGGAAAAATTTCCATGAGTGGCACTATATAATACAATTAGGTTTATTATTAGGAGTTATGTTTTCTTTTGAAGAGCTGGATCCTTTTAAGTGCTCCTGATGGGATCCCAAGTTCAGCAAACCTTTAGTCTGCTCCGGTAAAATTGATTCTGATACCTGTAAGTGATAATGACAAATAACATCAGTCTAGCGTTGAAGTATTTTTATGATGTCAAATACTTTGGTAAGTGGCTTTATCTCCAAGCCACACATGACCAAAAAGACAACTTGCCAAACTACTGTAACCATGCACAAACCAGGGGAATATACACATGCACTGTGAGAAGCAGCTGTCATTTTTAGCTCGCTTAAATGAAATAGACTCAATATACAGTAAGGCAGGCATTAGAAGAGTGATAAATAATGAGATTCAGAACAGTTTGCACTTATAAATTGGTTACAGCAGAAGGTATGTTACAGCCAAGGGGCCTCAAGGACGTTGCTCATTGCTCGTGGGGTGGGTGCATCAGTTAATACATAAAAGTGCCCAGTACATGTCTTTATGAGTAAACTCATGTTTGTGTATTCAAAAGAAAAGAAGAGCAAATTGCAGGGGAGGGAGGCTAGCCAAGCTTTTGTCTCAAGGCATGTATATATATGTATACAGAAATAAGGGTGTTGGGGATGGGCCTGAGTCCCGTGAGAAGAACAGTCTTTCAAAGGCTGCTTTGACTGCTGACGGCTGTCCTGGATGGATGGCAGGTCTGTGTGGGATGACGTGTGCGTATCAGGAATTGTATCTGCTTCTGGCACCATGAGGTTTTCTCCATTGCCCTCCAGAAGTGGACAGCCATAACCCTTTCTGCCCAGAAGCAGATTAAAAGTCTGAAACCAGTATCTTGGTGCCCACTTGTACGAGCCCCACCTGCTGCAGTCCCTTGAGCTGGATGGGGCGCGTTTCCCCTCAGCCTCCTCCCCAGCGCACGAGCCCCTTGTGCTGCTGCAAAGGGCGCTCTCTGCTCAGTGGAAGGGGGCAGGTGAGGCTGAGTGAGGCTACGCTGTCATCTTCCTGCTTTCCCTCTGAAAGCTTTTTCTTGCAAAACATTTTAAATAGATCAAGATATCTGCATTTTGTGGTTTGTTCCCTGACCCCCCCCAGGCTCTTGCACCAAGACACACGAGTCATCAGTAGATTGGCTTCGCTGAAAGATGCACTACCGTTAGTGGCCGGATGGCAGGTTATATTAGGATCTCATTATTACAGAGTTAAGGTCTGCACTCTGTTCTACCAGGAAACAAACAAACAAAAAAAGATAAAAAGAAAGGGATAGAAAGCTTCTCCTCTTTCTGCCTGTGGGTTTGGTACACAGCTTATCTCCTTGCGGAAAAGTCTGCAGTGATTTTCTCCCACAGACTTCTCCGAAGCACTGAGTATGGGAGGAGATTGTCTGGAAGTGCTGCTTTTAATTATTTATATCTTCAAACATTATATCTTTTTATTATTTGTATCTAGCTAACAGTGTGCTAGGTACTATATTCCAAAGATCTCAAAGATCTTAGGTGATAATACACACAGGGAAAAAAGAAAAAGCATGATGGGTTATAACCTGCCATAAAACCTGAGGACTGAGTGCAAGCAACGTGAGCGTTGCAAAAGGAGTTCCAGCTTTGCATGTGTTGTTCTGTTATTTGTTGTCACCTCTAAACAAGCAGAAATACCCGAATGCATTAGTTCTAATGTTGTAAGATCATTTTCCTTCCAGACCACAGACTTGCTTGACAAGTCTGGGTCAAAATTAGTTTTACGGAATGAAGTTATAAACTCCTTTCCAAAAGGAAATTTGCGAATAGGAGTGCAGTAATTGTATATCTTTTTGTTGGTAGCCAACTGCCGGAATCAAGACTCTTTATAAAAAGTAATATTCCTTCCCCATTCAAACAAACTCATGCTTATTTGACCCGGAGTGACGAAATGAGGAAAACACCTTCTAGTTTTTGTGGTTTTTAATTTTGTTCCAGAAGAGATGGCACAGAAAGAGCTTGGAGAGCTTAGAGAGAAAACAGATGCCTCTGTATGAAGTCGCAAAGCAGTAAGTGAGCTTGCCTGGTAATGTTTGCGAGGTTTGTCATAGTATCAGTTAAAGCATTGTATCTTTTTGCTGCGTTTATCTATATAGGTCTGATTCTAATATTCTTTCTTTTTGTTCTGGCCTGTTTTACCTTAGCAACGTTGGGTTACAAACAACAGGGTTGACATCCCACAGGCACAGACATGCTACTTAAGAGTAGCTGAGCCCTTTTAAGTCATCTCCCTTTTCATCTGTATTTGAACTGAGAAGACAGGCAGCTTGCCTAAAGCTGCGATGCAGAGTGTAGCGCAGCACTGCGGCTACCCCCTTGCTGTGGGATTGCTGTTTAGTCATTGGCATACGTGCTGGAACAGGGAGAGGGATGCAAAGTGAAGCTTTCCTTCAGGGATTTCCTCCAGATTGTCCTGTGCCGAGGAGGGAGAAGCAATGGGAAGGTTTCTCACCCCATCACCTATGTGGTTTTTCACCAGGAGCAAAGAAAGGGAAATGATGAAGCATCCTTTCACCCCTGCTGAGCGGGAGGGCTGGTGCCCAAATGCAAAGCCTTTCCACCATGCTCAGGGCAGAAAAGACTTCTTTGAGGTCCAAGTTGACAGCTTTCGTGGTTTATCAAAACACCTGGGAGTTGACATATTAAAGACTTGCCAAGTCAGCACTTGTCTGCCAAGACGCAAGTGTTGCATGGATGGAGGCTGTTTCAATCCAGAGATTAGATATGTTAGATAGACTACACCCTTCCCGCTTTTTTTATGGGTCTGTAGGAAGCCTGACCAGTCAGCTGGTTTCAGTTATATGACACTCAGAGGAGATTTTACTGGAATCTTAGAGTGATTATTTTTTTTTGCATGCAAAGAAATAGTTGTACTTCTCAAACATTTCAGCGTAACGTTCTGCTCCCTCGTCTCTTTTGCAGGTAGACAGTCTAAATGCAGATCCAAGCAGACATGAGGTCTCCATTAGACTTACCTCAACAGAAGCATTTATTCAAATTTTAATATCTGTCCTTCTGAGATATTGTATTGCACCTTACATTTGAAACAGCTTCCCCAGACTTGTCATCACAAAGAGGGGAATGAGCGTCCTCCCCTGGAAGTCCAGAACCAAAATCTGGTTTTCTTCAATTTTCCAGTGGGATAAGCAACCTACAGAACTTCCTGCACCCTGCACCGAGTTAGCTCGCATTTCATCCTTATTATCAGTCCATTTTGAAATGGGAGTGCATGTAATTCTCATGGCGCGTCCTTCTTGAGCCTGATTGTGTTCCGCTAACTGAAGAGGTATGCAGATATGCACTAGTTGGAGCATACTGAGAGGTACAGCGGTATTTGGCATTTTTGCAGGGCTAGTTACAGACTTGCCCATTTAGAGTGCTGAAGCTAGAAGCTGACAAAATCACCAACTCGCTACGGTTCTCAAGCTTGCTGACCACAGAGGAGCCTGCTGCTGCAGTTGTGAACAGCCCACACAAGGAAAGTGCCGCAGCCTTTCTTTGAGCCAAACATCTAATGACTTCACACAAATTTGTTTTATCTGAGTACCGACCAGTGGGTAATACTCAAGATGTCTCAGGCCAACTGCCTTGCTTCTTGCTTTCCCATGTGTGCTGTCTGTCCCCATCTCCTCACATACTCTTTCTTCGTTCCCTGAAGGCCATTTCTCCTGTGGACTCGTCCTTATGTCCTTCCCAATTCCCTTTCCGATCTCTCTGAGACTTTTCCTCCTTGAAATTCCTAGTAAACCAAGCTCATTTCATCACCCAGACAGGTCTCGGTTTTGAACTAAACTGTAATTGGTAATAACAGCGTATTAGGTGATTTTGTGATATTTCCATGTTTGAATCATGTAATTAAACCTGCCTTCTTTTATTAACCTGTTATTTTTCACGTGGAGGCACTGCTTTTTTGAAAATGTTTTAATAGTGATGGCGGATCGCCAATCCATACTTTGAGAAATATCAGAGTGCCTAAATAGCTGTGCTGAAGGCAGAGCCAACAATACAGAAAGCTGTTTTCCGCTGCTGATGTGTGCTGTGCTCATCTTTTGATGTGCCTTAATAATTGCCATTAGTATTAATTGTAGCGTCACACTCACACTGAGAGGAAAATACACCCTGTGGCGAGCCTGTACAGAGACAAGAAAAAGCAAGGGAGCTGGCAGATCATGGCCTTTGCATTTATGATGCTGGCTTTTGTATTTGAATGCAAAGTAAAGTAATGCAAAAAAATGCCTTATTTAAAGACGTTGAGAAGTTTGGTTTTAATGAAACAGATGGTGGGTTTCTTTCAGCTTTCACTGGTATCGTTAGCACAATATTTAGCAAAGACTAAAACAATCCCTCGTCTACGTGAATGCAGGGATGCAGGTCTTATCTTTAAAACCAAACTAAGAACACATGCAATATTTTCAAAAGGCTGTGTGTTTTAAGACCCAGATGTGGCTGTTTCTTGACTGGCTTAAGCCTATGCAGTGCTGAGAGGGCTGGTCCCGTTCTGTCCCCCACCCCCCACCCCTGGCCCCGCAAACTCTTCATTTCCATTGCGCTGGCACCAGTGTTGGAGTTATGCAGTGGTGGAGTTACCAGACAAGGGAGCTGATGCAGCTGAAAATTAGCAGAGGAAAGACGCTTTCAGTTGTACTAATTCCCTCATTCAGCAGAAGGTGTAGCTGCATTATGTTTGGGGCCAGTGTGGAGGAAGGGTTGGGAACACACTGCCAGGAGGCAGAGTGGGACCTCCTCTGTTGGCAGCCACTTTCACATAGATCGGATTAAGTGGGTTCTGAAAATATCGTCTGAGTCCCATCTTCCAAAGAGATTTGTATGCTGATGAGTTTGAGTATCACTGAAACCAGTGGCTGCTCAGGCCAAGATCCTGAGCAGGAGTTGGGCGCGGCGGTGTGCACTGGTGTGCCACCTCGCCCCTCGCGCCAGGGCCTGCAGTCCCTATGGAGGCAACACGGGCTCCCCGTGCTCTCCTCCTGTGCAAGCAGAAGGAGACAGTGATGGTTACACCTCAGCCCTCTGGCACCTGGATGCCTCCATCCCTTCGCGGTGGCCATCGCCAAGAGGAGACGCTTCCGTGTGGTCTTTAAGAAGGAGATACTTGGCTCCTTCGGAGCACAGCTGACAGTGACACTGCCGCCCTGCTGCAGCTGCCGGATGGCCTCCCAGTGAGGGGAGGCCGCCTCCCTCCCTCTGCTGCAGGGGGTGGCTGTGAAGTGCTGTGTCCCAGCTCCCTGGAGAGCACCTAGAAGGTGTTATGGGGCAGTGATGCCAAGTAAACCATGGTAGCAATTTTGCTTGGTAGGGAAGGCTTCAATATTTATGAAGTGTGTGGGAGGAAAAAAGAGCAACAGGAATGCTGGGTTCATCTTGTGTGCAGGCATCAACACACGCCAAGTCCCAGACCTTGACTCTGGGAGAGAAGCCCGGGACTTGCACTCCTTGAGAGCTCCCTGAACACAGCATCTCTCTTGTTCTCTGATTAAAGGGTGCCATGCAAAATAAGGCTGCGACTGGAGGGCTGAGAGCCAGGAGAGCAGGTTGCTCCTGAAGGGACTGGAACCACTCTTCAAAGAACTTTGAGAGGTGAACTTGAAGCCACTCAGAGGATTGAAAATAAGGTTTCTGCTAGCCCTCAAAGTTGCTACTGGATAAAGAGGCAGAGTATTTAGTGGGGAGCCCTTCTCAGCAGACATGCTCTGAGACCACTGACAAGGCTGAAACCATTTCTCTTGGGGGCTGGTGCCTTATAGGAGCACAGATTTTGGCCCAGTTCTCTCCTCTGGTTCAGCTCGCCTGCTGCAGGAGGTAGCATCTAGCTGTGCCACAGGAACAACCAGGCTTCTTCTCTTGCTTCCACATCGCTGTGTGAGGCCAAGTTTTCTGTCGCTGCTGTTGCAACCAGAGCAGGTGGAGGGCTGAGGGAGGCAGCCTCTCCCAGCAAAATTTGCCTGATTCTCTCTGCTGGGTAGGCAGCACTGCATGGCGATGGCTTTCCCAGCCAGCTTCGCGCTCATCCCCTCCCTGTGCACTGGAGTCTTGCCATGCCCCGCTCTACCTCTCCTCCTCTTTCCCCCCCCTACCCTTAGAACAGCTGCTTAGAAAACACAGGAGGGTGCAGGGAGGAGCCTGTACCATCGGGAAAGAGGAGGAGGGATTGCCTGTTGAGTTTTCCAGGGAATGCTGCCTTGGTGGGAAGGGAGAGCAGAAAGGAAACCGCTGTAGTGGGAACAAGCGTGCTAATCCACAGTGCTGTCCCAACCTGATTTATCTCCCCCAGGTCGCAAAGTCAGCCCTGCCTGGTATGTGACTCTTCCCGAAAGAGATGCCGAGCAGTCCAGTGCTTCCAAGAGTAAGGTGCTTTTGTCAGGGTGAAAACAACATTTTAGACAGCTGAGAGGTTTGGTGTGAAACCACAGATAACTACGTTCCTTTGCACTGTCGTGGCTTGGTGGATTAAGAGAATGGCACAAAAAGCTTTGTATTTTGAGATTATATGTTTTTATTCTGCCTTTGCATCCTTTACCAGATCTCAGACCTGGAGTAGTGCCTGGATGGATGTTGCGAATCCTGACGTTCCTGGCAGTCCCTGGGAGCTGTTGCACAGGCCAGGGACCTGCTGTGAAGGGCGATGTGACCCTGGCCGGCCTCCCTGCCCAGCTTTCCTTCATACGGGAAGTGGGAGGCAGGGGAGAATGTTGCTCACCAGGACCTCAGCTGACATGGAGTCAGCAGGTAGGGCGAGGAAGACACCTTGATATCCCTGGTGCCCTTTTGGTCTGCACGTACGTAATGACTTGCCCAGAAAACCCTGGGGAAGAGTTCCCATCGAAACATGGCTACGGGCCTCGACTCATGGGCTGAAACGAACAGTCACGCATGGCAAGGATGTTGATGGCAGTGTGAGCCTGCCCTCTGCCGCAAGGCCTGGGCTTCAGGGTCTACCATGCTGGCTCCCTCCACCTCCTCCTCTCCTGACCCGGTGGCAAGGGGACATCTCCGGGTGCAATGGCTTTCTCTGCAAAAGCAAGGCTTGGCAGAGACTGGCTGTCAGACTCTGAAGCGCTTGCTGCTTTTGACTGTGTGTTTTGGACAGGATCCCCTTCCATCTGCATCGATGCAACTATTGTTTGTATACACGATTTTAAGAAGGGATTTCCCTTCATTCCTGCTCCTTTTAATATCGTGTAGCAGCTAAAAGCAGGGAAGAGAGACTGGCACCATATGACCAACCAGCTGTCTGCGGACTGTCAGAGCATATTGTGGGGAACACAATGTGACTACCTTTGATGCTTGATCGTTCCGTCTCTGTTGGCTAAGCTATACGCTGTCTTCCTTCCGTTCGGTTACCCTGAATGCCACGTGCTGGCTCAGTGCGTGGTTTATGCGGCAGTATTTTGAGTGAAAAAAAGGTAATGTGATCCATCTCCGGTGCATGGTAAGAGCCCCCTCCTAGAAAAGCAGCGTGACTCATGCTGTCTGAGCATCTACTCCCAAGTCATCCTTTCTGTCGTAGAGCAATGTCTTCACTTTTCTTTGTTTCCCTTTTCTAAATTGTTTTTTAAAGGAACAGGAGCGGGCCACCTTTGCTCCAGCCTCAAGGTAGCAAACGTGAGTGTTTAGGAGCAAGAATTCAGAAGGATGTGAAGCAAAGCTAAGAATAGATGCTACATGTTGACTAATGCTGGAGAGATGGTGAGTTGTCTTTGATCTCTGTCCTCTCAGGTTTCTCTGCAGAGGAAACACAAATGCATTTTTAAAGTCTTTTCCATTATTTGTGAGTGGCAGGGATGTATGAAGATACATAAGTATCCTTCAGTTTCCGCTACGAAATCAAGATGCTCTTATGGAGAGAAAGAAAAGCACCTCAAGGTGCACCAAGAACAGGGTGCATAATTTGTCAGTTCTGCTGGGGTCCCTTCAGTGGACTGCAGCAGGGAAAGGCAGATTGCGGGCACCGCGGAAAAGCTATTCTCTGTGCCACTTGAAGCATTTATCAGACACAGGCTTTTCTGAGGATGCCTCCCAATCTGTGGTGTCCAGAACTGTGTGAGGCACAAGCTCTCCAGGTTGAAGTCTGAGATGTGGAAATCCCTACGAAATTGACCCAAAAAGGGGAGATATTCTTTCAGGAAAGAGAAAAAAGTCCTTTCATTACTAATCAGATGGAATTACTAATTTCTAGGAATTACTAATTTCTACACTTTCTCTGAATTGGCAGATCTGTATCCCCCAAATATACAGATGACAGTATTATACACTGCTACTTTGCCAGCAGACATACCGCCTTAGTTACTCAAAAATATGTTGCAGTTTATTTGACAAGTGGTAAAAACATGAGCTGCTTTACTTCTCTTTAACATTCTGATTTTTAGGCTATTGAGGCACACTCCTACGCATACACCTATTCAAGGAGAGTAGGTTCTCATAAAAACTGTACAATGATTGTTATTGACTTTTACCAATAGTATGTTCTTTTTGTCTGTCCCTTCTTCCTTCCTGCTTGCATTATTTATACTGCAATCCTTTTCTTTCCTGTGCACATCAATGTGATAATCTGTCTTCCCAAACTAGACACTGCTGTTTTTGAGATCTACTGATTTTTGCAAACAAGTTTCCAGCTATTATTTTGGGGTTCTAATTAATCTGAATAGGCATAGAATTATTGTATTTTCCTTCCTGCAGATATTTCTCTGAATTTATGGAAGTCTGTGGAAAAATACACTATATTAATTCAGCATTATGGACTGAGATTAGGACATGCAGCTGGTGTCATGTTGTACCTGCTGCAAAGACTCAGCACGGCAGAAAGAGTTGCTAACTACACTGCCTGGAGTAGAAAGTTTGAGTAATCAAGAGAGGGGAACTGGTGAGTAGTGTATGAGTACAGTTGTTCGATGTTTCCATCTTGATTCCTGATGTAGGAAAGGAAGAGGACTGAAACATGCAGAAACCTAATTCTGATTGCAAGAACATCATGTCAAATACACGTAATTTACTGCTGATGCACTTAAAGAGCTGTGGTGGCTAGATAAGATAAGTCAAGGCAGTTCTACCTTACTAGCACAATTTATTTAACAGAACTTCACTGATTTGAATTTTGGTGAATTAATATATTTTGAATAAAATTTTCTATGATGCTGTTTTTCTTTCCTTCTTTCTCATTCCACAAATTCTCTCTCTTTCCTTTTCCTTCTTAAAGGATGTCTGCATTTTTTGCATTTAGGCACTGTGTTTTGGAGAAGTGCTTGCCTGCAGCAGCCTAGCCAGTCTTCCAGGCATGGCTGCATGCTTTCTAAAACGCGTATGTAGGTTTACTCCAGCTTTGTCCCTCTTGCATGGTGGAACTGAAGAGATCTCTGGGGCGCAGGGCTATGTTCAGTCTTCTGCTTCCCATGTCGCCCCAAGCACCCTGCCTGAAATGTTACTGGTTTTCCCAGATGGACACTTCACAGCCCATGGAGAGACCTAGGAGACGCTTTCATCCTTGCTCCCAATCTCCTTTTCTCTCTCACATCTAGGAAGGGGATAGGAGACATTCATATTTCTCCATGCTTCTTGTTGATTTCTCTTATTTCCTTTCCCTAGTGGCTCCATGGAAAGACTGAAGATTCCAGCAAGGGTCTCTCTTTGTCTTCCTGGTTTTGGGGACAGAGAGGAGCAGGTTCCACTCCTCTTTGCTATTCTCAGGGCTACTGAATCCTTCCAGACAGGCTTGTACCTCTCCTGTGATCCGGTTTGGGTGAAGCAGAAAGTTGCCCATTTCTGCTTTATTTCCCAGAATAGCACAGATATTTGGGAAAAGCAGTGGCTGTGAGAAAATGACTTTCTTATGAACTGTGAGAAAGAAATAGCTGAGATCACGATGGGTGGATCCTCCTTTACCCTACTCTCTGGGTCAGCCTCCTAGAATAACCACACTGGGGAGTGCCGATTTGTTTCAGTGAAACACAGATTTCAAGGGAGATCCTGATTCCAAAGGGGAAGATCGTGTTTCAGGTAACATGGGCTTCCTCCTCTAATGTCCCCGTTTATTCCTCTATCTTCTACAGTCCTCTCTCACATTCATTTCTTTTTTTTTCACGCATCTCCTGTCAATCTCTCTTCTCCCAGCGGCCTGTTCCTGCTCCTGGGGAGTTTAATCTCAGTCTTTCCATTGACTTAGATGACATTACGTCAGGCCTCATCCTCTTTCGGGGGGAGGAGAGAGAGAGACAGTAAAGCTCTCTTGTATTTAACAGGGTAGGTGCTAACTACAGTTTTCTGTAACCCACATCTCTGGCGCTCTGTTTCTCCAGGAGAGCGAGGGAGGGGCATGGAGGGAAGAGGCAGAACTGCAGAAAAAAAAACCCCACACCAGCTTTTTCAACATAGTTTAGAAAGGAAGAGGGAGGGAACAAGAGAGATCCTAATCTTAGTATGTATTGGGTGCTTACATACAGCTGTGATGGGTGTGGACGGAAAGCTCAGTAAGCTGGCTAGATGGTAGATTAGTCAGATTGTTTGCCCTGAGATAGATCGTCAGAAAAGAGCAGGAAAGGTGTGAGGAGGAGCTGGAGCAGAAGAGTGTGAAGTGAGTGGTGGGAAGAAAAGCTCGAGCAAGTTGCAGGGAAGATGGAGATGGAGACAGGAACTGGGATGGGGAGGACAGACAGAGGATGCAGGAAGATAAATGATGGGAAGACGTGGGAGTTAATCCACCCCTATTAAAGTTGACAGCATTTCTCTTTAGAGATAGTAGGCTTGGCTCATCGGGAGATTTTGAAATAGGACAGAAGGAGGAAAGGAGTACTGGCAGACAAAAGACAGGCAGAAAGAGCAAGGAGAAGGAATACGCTAAAATGGAAATAGGAAAGAGTGTTGAAAACCAGCACTGGGAAGCATGCTTCGTATATTGGAAATCTGCTGGAAAAGGGAAGGCAGATTGAAACCAGAGCAAAGAAAAATGCATGAGATCATTTTATGATTTCAGATTTCCATCCTAGGGCATATGAGAGTCCTGGCTGTGGAGCTGAAGCCTTGAGAAAAGCCTGTGGCACATGTGAAGATGTGCAGGGGAGAAAATAATTGCAGACTATAAAATGTATTATTTTATGCAGATTAGCTGTGACTTCACTTTCCTCTTACGCTTTATACCCCAGAAGTAGAGCGGGCTGTTAGAGCATGTTGGAGGACTGGGTAGGGAAGATGAGGAGTAGCAAGTAAAAGGGCTAATGACCGAATGATTTTGCTACAGATCTGTGTCTTGGTGTTGACTGACTCTGACATCTAAGGAAATGAGAGCTTCAACTGAAGCTCTTCTTGAAGCTGGGGCATTATGAGGTTGGTCTCCATCGTGTTTTCTCTGGCTTGTGCGTTCCTTGCTGACAAAGCATGACGTAATGCTTTGGTCTTCACCCCGGGGAGAACGCAAAAACCCAGCTGCCTGTCCCACAAAAGCTACAGAAGCCGAGTATCTCTGGCTGCGTCTGGACTGTGAAACCCTCCGAGCCTCTGCATTCCTGGGTCCTATGGCCTTACTGTCACCCTGTGTGGGGGCAAAACACAGCCAGATGTCAGCGTCCCCATCTCCTCCAGCCCCAAGCTCTGGTTTCCGGAGGAGGGAAACATGCATGTGGGGCATGCGGCACACTCCACCGGGTACCCCAGCACGTGCCACCTCCAAGATCACTTAGACCAGCAGGTAAGTGTAGTTAGAAAAACCAACTCCTTTGTCAGACCTTGGTGAAGTGGACTGATGGATTCAAAGCTTAGTAAGGGAGATCCAGGCATTCATGCATGCACAGACCAAAACCACGTGGAATTTTTTTTCCTGGAAACCAAGTTTAAAGGAAGGGTCTTGATCAGGCATCCTTTCCAGAGAGAGAAGACAGTAACGGGCTGCCTGTCAAGGAAGATTGAGCTGCGTGGGCCATATGGGGCACTGGTTTGGTGTCTATACCTGGGAAAAAGCACGTCCCAAACCTCAGAGGGGTTTGTGGTGCAGGAGGATCGACTGCCTGAATGCTTCCAGGGTGGGTGCCAAGATCTGCCTGCTGCAAGCTGGGTGACGTCTCTGTGGTGAGTGAGTAGGGCCGAGGGAAACCTCACTCCAAAGCGTAAGCAAGACCTGTGCCTGGGGGCAGCCCCTTGGTTTTGCTCCGGTGCTGCTCTGCTCCCCCAGGACTGGATCAATACACTAGCGTGTGAAGGCACTGGCTCCTGCTCACTGCAGTCACTCACGGAGTCTCACGGGGAAAACTGCCCCTGGAGTGGGCCAGACCTGCTCAAACAGCCACAGCTGGGCTGTTGATGCAAGAAATATTACCCCACTCCACGGACCAGCAAGGCAGCTGGTATCCCTGTGGAAGGAAACCTGTTGTAATGTTGTAATGTGTTTGTGCTAAGGCAAAGTGCTTTTCCATGTGCTCTGTCTCCTTGCCTATGCGTTTTTGTGACAAGAGCAGGGTCTGGGTGAGATTATCTTATTTTTCTCCTCAGAGTCATAGTAGACATCGAGGGAAGTGATGTATACAGCTTCACTGCCTGAGCTCCCTGTGCTCAGCCCAGAGCTTACAGCACATCCCCAACAGGAAAAGACTGTCTTACCAAAACGGGATCCCAAGCTTTAAGAAGCCTAGTAGGTTTATGGCAACACACTTTGAAGAAAGAAATACAAGCAGATAAATATATTCCATTACATACGCTTCTTAAAAACTTGTTGTGGTGCTGAGAGCATTCAGCATATCAAATCATGGTTACAAACTTCCCAAAGCAAATGCCTAAGCCTCCTTTTCTTGTGAGTCCCTTCCCACCCCATCAGACAGGTATAGCTCCTGAGAGTGGCAGAAAACAGCTACCCCGACTCTTCAAGGCTTTGCCCCGGTCCCAGAGAGCTGCTGTAAGGTAGGATACGAGAAATAAACTCTCAGGTCTTTGTTAAAGTTGGGAAATAAAGATGTGTGCGGGGTTTTGGCCACAGCCATCTACAGTTTTAGATCCCTCGATTTTGCTTTTCCTGGGACGTTGCAGCTGTACGTGCAGCACAAATTCCCCAGGGCTGGAGGGTTTTTTGTTTCGTTTTCAATCTCAGTGCATTTTGTTCGCTGTTCTTCAAACTGTTTATTGATTCTCAGCCTTTTTCATTACTTTAAGCACCTCTTGCTTTGTGCACCTCCCTTTCCTCCCTCCTCCTCTCCCCAAAACATACCAGCCTGCATACTTCTAGTCTGAATCTCAGTTTATTTACTGCCTTTTTAGGAGCATGGGGTTTTTTCCCAAGGTTTACTGAAAGAGAGCTGCCCTTTAAGGTTTTTTTCCCTCTGCAGAGAAGGCTTTGCCCTGTTTTCTTGTGTCGTTTGTGGCAGATGTGAAACTGTGGAAGACAAAATGTACTTTTTTTCATCAGTAAGGTTTTGAATCATTCAGGCTGAAGCAAATGAGAGCCGTGTGCAGGCGGATGGAGAAAGGATCCCAGTGTCTGGGTACTTTTCAACTCTGGGACAGGGCATATCAGTTTAGCAAATTGCTGCTAGGGCCTGTTTCTGCATGGGGCAGTTCTCTGGCCCCAAAAAATCCCCTCTTGAGTGCCAGGACTGGCTGTGCTGTTTGGCTGCTGATCTGTCACTTTCCAGCACTTGAATAACTGCTACAAAGCAGCCATTCCAGAAACAACATTGCTGCGAGATGAATTAATTTATTTAAGCTTTCTACATTATTGTTGAAAAAGTACAAGACTAATGCATGAAATTTGCTCTGTGTTGATGCTCATGATAAGGAGTAAGATAAACCTTTGCCAATATTTTACTCCCTTATCAAAAAAAATCAATAAAAGTGCTTCCTGGCAAATAGTGTGTTTGACATGTGGCCTGTCTGATGAGGTATTCGAAAGGCTAACAAATACCCAGTATCCAGAATACTGTGCCTCCCTGGAAGATGAACAGCTTGGGGGACAGAAGGGGTTGTGCAGCTCTGCAATCCGCTATGTCTTTGTCCTCAGCGTGCGCTGAGACGCTGCAAGCCTTAACACACCGATCCTGCTCTTCCTCCCGTACCCACTTTCTTTCCACTCTTTAGATCTGTAAAGGACACACTGCACAGTCCCAGCCATACTCAATGTAGTACTGACCCATCAAGGACTTTTGTGGAATCTACTGCAGACTGTTAGTGCTGGACTAATAAACTGTGGTTTATTCCTGATCCTAAATGTGCTTTCAAATCCACGCAACGCTTTTCAGCCAGCCTCCTTCAGCCCCCTCCTCATCCCTCCCCCCGCCCCCCCATTTCCTACAAGCAGTGTGTTATTTGCCCTGAATTCAGTGCAAACCTGAAGGCACAGCTCTGATGGGAGGGACCTACACTGTCTTCACGCTTGCTTATGCGGGTCCAGGTATGTTCCGCAATACTTTACTCCTCTCATATAGTGCTCTGCAATGTATCCTCTCCGTTCCTGTTTTTGATTAAGGTATGCTGAAAAAAGCAGAAGTGATTGGATTGCTCTCCCCTGATTATCCTCCTGCTAACATAATTCATTGTCATTTAGAACATAATTCGCTGCTAGGGACATGATTAGCTTGGATTAAGACACCATTAAATAAACAAGGGGAGATAAGAGTAAAATGACTGCAAAAAAACACAGAGTCTTTGTGCATCGGCTCACATCTTGCAGTTAGCTATGATGGAAAAAGAAATACCTAAAAATTCATTAAGGGCTGAGGGAAGTCCCGAAGCAATCTATCCACTATTTTAGATTTAGTTTGAGTGTGATCAGTCGTCTTAAAAATAGGAAGTATATAATGATCGACTGGGGAGTGCCTGTATACCTCCCACACAATCTCCTCGATGGTTTCCTTGTCCTCCTAACCTAGTGAGTGCTGGTGTAGTGCTCACTGCGTGTGAACACCCAAATGTCTAGTTGAAGCGATGGCTCTTAATCTCCCTAATACGTGTCCCATAAAATGGGAAAGTTTAGGGAAATTAAAGTCTCATCCTTTTTAGCACCCTACTCTAGAGTACGTGGAGGTTGAGGAAGTAGTTTATTGACTTTTTAACAATGCTGTGAAGTCGAGGAAGCTATTGCTTCCACGCACAAGTTGAAGGATGAGTTCTGCTTCAAGAGCTTCTGGTATTCATGTTTCTATCATACCTAAGTGAATATTAAAATCTCTGTTTTTCCAATGGCTGCAGAAGTATCTTAAAACAGCTAGACGAAGTTACCATGGCCGTGAGCAGCAACAGAATACTGTTAACTAAATGTAGGACCAAGCCTTCATGTTACACATCAAATGAGAGTTTATAGCACTTTCTACATGTCCTTAGTAAGACCTAAGAACAGATTTAGCCAGGAAGCAGAATGCATTCCTGTAAAAACTAGTCTTTTAATTCTCCTCAGCTTGAATCTCTCTGAGCCCAGCTCTGCCTCCCTTACACTGAAACAGGTAACGTGGTTTTGAATTGTTCAGAGGGGGTACTTCCAAGAAAAGTTGTCTGTGTAAAGAGTAATGTAAGTGGGCTCCCAAGCATTTGTTTTGTAAGTTGCCTGACCCGCTGCCTTTTGTTTGCATTAATTTGGCTGTTAAATTTGATCCACAACTTTGCTGAAGATGGATCTCTTGAAATTGCAACTCTGCCCAAAACTCAGGAGCTGCATAAGAAAGCGCTTAAAAGCTACAGGTTTTGACAGTGGTCCACAAATTGTGAGAGCTAAGCTTTCTTCAGCATGTCTAGAAACTCAAAATTAGAAACTTAAATATAGAATTGGCTGATGTACTTTGTTACCAACTTGGTACAGTTAACAATGTGGGTTAGTCTTTTTTGCAATGCTTTTATGGAGAAGCATAGCAAACAGAGAAACTTTCGTACTGTAATTTGGCTAAGTGTGCCTGAGCTAGAATGATATTTGCTCAGTATATATTTTCTCAGTTTGAAAACATTACGCTTTTAAAAAGTCTTCATGAACTCAGCAGTATCATTTGTTGACCCACCTGGAAGAGGTGACCTGTCGGGGTCTGTTGACTTTCCCGGAATAGCTGGAGGAGGCTGGCAGGGGGACGGTGACCTGCAGACCAAGACTTTTGGTGGAATATAATCTTTCTGTGTTGACTTTTGCGTGACATTAGAGGTGGTAGTGACATTCATTTACATACTTCTGTTAAGTAAGCAGATGGTTCTTGTGTTGCCTTAGCCCCGCACAGCACAGCCACACGTACTTTGGGTACGTGCAAGGATGAGAAGGGTGACTACCATACCTTGGAGGGACAACGGATGAAATGCTTATTAGGAAATATGAAAAACCCAACTATGTCTGGATCCCTCAAAACGTGATCTGAACAGGTGAAATTCCTTCCATCGATACAACTGCATCTACTTCCAACAACATCCTAGGGAATTAAATCTTAAAGGAAAAAATTCAAAATGTAATATAATGGAAACATTGAGAGGGAACTGTGCCCGTGCACCATATGGTAGACATTTGGTGTGACCCTTCACTTGTTGGCATTGCACCGGAGCCTTGTGAAGGAACCCTAGCAACCCAGAACTGTAGCATTTTACAGTACAAATCTACCCTGAAAAGAGTCTGGTTAACTTCAGCCTCAATTGTTTTCTTTCCTGAACATGCCCAAACTGGGCCAGCTGAATTTAATGATAGAGTAAGTTGTTATGACTTCATTGCTCTTTCTCTAAACCAGATCCAGCTATGCTTTGGAAACGTGAGCTGTGCTGGTCTTTGCTTTATAAGCAGGATCATTCAGCGCATTCTAGCTGTAGCAACTTGACTTTTGGGGTAGGTGAGTCAGAAATCATCCATCCTGGTGAAAGGGTCAGTTCACAGGGCCGGTAGGATTTGCGTCATCTAAACAGTGGGAACAGAGCACACTCTGCACTCTGCGAGAAGATGCAGGTCCACAGCAGTCCCTCCGGTGGCCTCGATTACATTGCAAGGAAACCTTGTGTGCAGGCAAGCAGGGTGCCGCGGGATGTGCCAGTCTGCTCCGAGGACTGAGACTGCAGTAAATAGAGAGCAGACCCGCCCCATGGTTTAGGTGCAGCCGCAGGGGAGCAGGGTGTCGCTCAGTCTGCACGAGTGCTCCAACCAGCTCAAGGTCTCTGTCGGCTATGCTTAACTACACTTAACGTGTGCTAGAGAGAGGCACCAAAGCTGGTCCTGACCTTCCTGTGCTGGGCAGCTTGCTCAGGGCCAGCTTGGCTGGATCCAGGCAGTGCTGCTCTCTACAGTGCACACAGACGCTCTGAGCCCTGCACTGATATTTTCAGAGCATCGTTTCTCCCAGAACTTGCTGACGCTCCAGCCAGAGCCGTTTTCCTCTGTAACCTGGGGATCTCTCTGGCAGCAGGCAATTGCCATGCTGCAAATGAGAGAGGATGACCTCAAAGGCAGGCAGGCAGGCTCGCTGCTCGACTTGTTTCTTACCTGCTGGTGCCTTTCATCAACGGCAACAACAAAAGCCCAGTAGATCGTGTGTTTGCATGGAAGTCCATATATTTCTATATATCCCAGCACAGATTGCCAGGAGCCTATACTTTCTCATTATAAAATTTGATGCAACATCGTAAACTGCCCTAATTTTCCTCCAGACTTGTTCCTTAAAAGCGCAGAAATGGTGCCTGTAGAGAGGAAAACCAGAAGTCTTGGCAGGACTTTGCTGTCTGAGACTCTGCTTTTCCACTCTTATCCCCAGGTGGGGAAGTCTCAGGTTTTTAGTGAGACGAACAGGTGGTGAAGTGTTTTACAGCAGCTTTCACCTAGCCCAGAACTGAAGCCCCCACCTTGCCTCTGGACCTCTAGCTGCTGAGACCAGCATTTCAGATCCCACGGGCCCAGAAATTTCAGGAGAGTGACATGTGGAACCGAAATTAACCGTCACAGTGTTGGCCCTTCTCAAATTCAAAGATTTTTAATCTGATCTCAAGCCAGTATACCTATCACGACAGAGAGCCACCGGCCAGAAAGCTGTTAAGCGATGCACTTAAAATAGCTGAGCAACTGAAGGGTGGGAGGTGGGAGGAGGTGAAGGGCGGCTTTCTGAACCACCACCCAGCCGTAAGGGACCAGGCTGCTGTTCCCAGTCCAGAACAAAGTCAACCTGGGAAATTAATATCTCTGTCCCCAGGAGAGTAAACTCATCCCTTTGACATGCCCTTGAAACTAGCTGGATTCCATCAGACAGCCAATTGCTTTGCCCCAGGTGAGAGGAATCAAACTTCTGTGATTACTTGTTATCAAGTTTGATGCAAAGTCGTACGGTTAAATTCAACAGCCCAGTGAAGGGCTCAGCCACACAGCTACATACTCCACAACCCCCTTAGCATTTCACAGATTCACAGAACAGCAGGAGTTGGAAGGGCCCTCTGGAGATCACCCAGTCCCACCCCCCTGCTAAAGCAGGTGCCCCCAGAGCAGG
>VZSC01005877.1:334891-383241 GCA_013398225.1 Steatornis caripensis | reverse complement strand
AAGGGGGGGGGGGGGTCGTTTGGCGCTGAGCCCAGCCCCACCCAGCCCTTGAGGTTCCCATCGGCTCTGCCAGGCTGGTGGGAGCTCTGCTCTGCTGGAAATGAAGTTTTTGGCATGGAGCAAGCAGAGAAGGGGTGGGTCGAGGCACTTCCCTCCAAGCCCCACAGCCTTAGGTGCTCTGGTCAGAAAATTAGCAGTGCTTGGTGGGCTCCCTCACATCCACCCCACTTTTCTCTCCTCTCATGATTGGGTAGATAAAAATAAGAAGACTGCTGGCATTGGATTATTTTTCTCCCCCAAAGTGCCTGTGCTGATGAGCCTCTACATATTTGCATCTTTTGGGCATGCCAGTGGATTTGCAGCGTAAGCAATCCAAGAGGATGGGTAGCACTGATGTCAGTTCACATCCATGACACGTTTCAGCCTGTATCTTCTTTTCCCTGCTCTATTCTTTTCTTCTTCCCCTGGAAATTCAGCTGCTGCCTTCAAAGTTTGTCACAACAATTCGCAGGACAAATAAGTATAACCAAATGATACTTCGGGGGCAAAAAAAGAAAATTAAAAATCCTAATTAGTTTCGAGAAGCAGCTTGGCAAACTTTTGATGGAGTTATGGCTTTCCTTGACATTGTGCAAGTCATCTGGACAACCAGAGAGCTCCCTTTGGTCCCCGTGTTTCCGGTGCAGAAAACAGCATTGCTGCTGGTGCCAGGACACAGTGGGTGGGTGTGCTGGAAAGCCACGGGATGTTTGGGGAGTGCGGAGCTGATTCAGGTGTGATTCAGTTATTTTTCCTCTCTCAGACCTTTTGTGTGAATAAAGCAAGTCTCGGTCTCAGCATCCGCACAGGTGAAAGGGCTGGGGAGGGGAGAGGTCAGGGCAAGGAGAAGGGAGCAGAAAAGCTGGGTGTGGGACAGGGCTGAGGAGAAAAGGTCAGTCCTCCTCCCTGCCTAAGTCCTCTCCAGAAAGTTCTCCACGATGTCCAAAGGTCCCTGCCATGATTGCTGCTGCACCTCCTTCTGCTGACTGGCAAACTCCTTTCTGTATTTTTGCCAGGCCACATTTGGAGAGCCGGGGAGGGGCAGTGTGTCTCTCCCAACATCCTGATCCAGCAGGATGCTGGGGGGAGAAGGGAAATTGCCTCTACTCGGTCCCTATTAACACTTTCCCCACAGCATGCGTTTGGCTGCCTGTTTCTCCTAACTGGCACCTCCAGCTTTTAGTTATATATCATGGTTATCTACAAAATATTTTAATATTCTAATCTGGGCTGCATTTGTAGACTAAATACCATTCACCCTAGAACACACAGCGTTTGCTGATGCATTACACAATTTTTGATACAAGCAATTTCAATTTGGTCTTCCCTCACACCACATGATTTTAAAGCACTTCTAGGTAAAATGGAAGATAAAGTACTTCAGGCTACGTGTGTGTGCATGTGCAATCACAGTGTGAAATGAAGGATGCTTGTAATAACACGAGGCGTGATGTACTTCCATGGGGACCAGGGTCCCCGCGCTCTGCAAGGGGGTGCAAGCCCAGCGAGCTCCTAGAGCCTTAATCCACCAGCGCAGAGGCGGTGGGGTACGCAGGGGCTGTCGGTGTGCTGAGGGGAGGCATAGTCATTTGGGGTGCAGGCAGGGGCGCTGCCAGCAGCTGGGCACAGGCTGGCATCGTCACTCTTGTCCGTGCGCCCAAGGCAGAGGAATAGGCACAGTGGGCCAGGACCAAAGGTACGTGAGGAAACAAGCCTTGCCCTGCAAGTGCCTGTTTGTCTGTAAAAGGTCAGTGAGGACAACCGCAGGCCCAATCTGACTCGTTTGTTGCATTGCATACTGCAGACATGTAAAGCTCCCGTACCTGAGTGCAGACCTCCTTAATTCCTGCCATCCCTTGCACAGCTGTGAAGAGTTTCTCCAAGGCTGAAGAGGCAGGATCCTTGGCTGCATCATCTGGGAATCCTCCTCTCTGCCTCTGCGAAATATATTTCTTACTTAAGCCAGCTTAACAGGGCTGGCTTCAGGTCTGTCAAGCTGCTCTCCTGTGCCTGGTGCCCGAGGTGCCTGCTGTGGGGAAGGGTCCGCACATGCTTGGCATCCACCCGGCTCCCCGGCTGTTTGCTGTCGGAAGGTAATAGCTAATGCTGCTGGTTCCCAGCCCACCTGGAGACAGCTCTATTTCCGTCTTGATCTTTAATGGTTAATCGTTACACTTTAGATGCATCCTCCTGAAATGTATTTATCCCTTCTGTAAATAAGCTTAGCCTCCTGAGACTGAGTGAGTAATGGTAAAAAGGAAGAAAAACTTAGAGAAACTGAGCTGAGCATCTCTGTCGTGGTTTAGCCCCAGCCGGCAACTCAGCCCCATGCAGCCACTCACTCGGTCCCCACTGGTGGGATGGAGGAGAGAATCGGAAGAGTAAAAGTGAGAAATCTCATGGGTTGAGATAAGGACACTTTTAACAGGTAAAGCAAAAGCCTTGCGCACAAGCAAAGCAAAACAAGGAACTCATTCACCACTTCACACAGACAGGCAGGTGTTCCGCCATCCCCGGGGAAGCAGGGCTCCATCATGCATAACAGTGACTCGGGAAGACAAACTCCATTGCTCCCAACATCCCCCCCTTCCTCCTTCTTCCCCCAGATTTGTATGCTGAGCGTGACACCATACGGTGTGGGATATCCCTGTGGTCAGTCGGGGTCAGCTGTCCCAGCTGTGTCCCCTCCTAGCTCCTTGTGCACCCTCAGCCCACTCGCTGGCGGGGCGGTATGAGGGGCAGAAAAGGCCTTGACGCTGCCTGAGCCCTGCTCAGCAGTAACTAAAACATCCCTGTATTATCAACACTGTTTTCAACACAAATCCAAAACACAGCCCCATACCAACAACTACGAAGAAAATTAACTCTATCCCAGCCCAAACCAGCACATTCTCTCATGCCCACGTGCAGTACATCTGTACTATCAAACCTAGCGTATTTCTGAAGGTCCCAAGTCCATAAGCCACAGTATGGCCAGGGAGGAGGTTGAGCGTATCAGCCACTCAGAGACTTAGCGCATCTTTCCAGAGTGCAAGTCCTTGGGCAGGGGGAGGGAGAAGTCACTACATGCTCCCTTCAAGGCTCCAAGGCAGTGGGCAGATCCGCTACCGCTGATCGGTTAGGGGCAGGGCAGGGTGAGACTCATGTCTCATTAGATTTGTGTTACTTGTATTTAGCTCATATATTTAGAGAGGTCAGAACTCTGTGCAGCAGGCATCAGTGCCCGGCATAGGGCCAGACTCGATATTAGGAAGAATTTTTTTACAAGGAGGGTGGTGGAACACTGGAACAGGTTGCCCAGAGAGGTGGTAGATGTCCCGTCCCTGGAAACACTCAAGGCCAGGCTGGACGGGGCTCTGAGCAACCTGATCTAGTTGAAGACGTCCCTGTCCATTGCAGGGGGCTTGGACGAGATGAGCTTTAAAGGTCCCTCGCAACCCAAACCATTCTATGATTCTGTGATAGGGCTTCCACTTGGGATTCCTCAGCCTCATCCTGCAAGGTAGAGCTCCCTCCTTTGAGGAGAGCACAAACCTGGGTCCTGTGTGGTCTGTCCTCAGCTCCATGACACAATAGCTGCTCCATGCAACACGTGAAGCTGCTGAAAACATGCAAACGCCCATTTTTGTGCAAGGATGCAGAGGCTGCTGCTTCTTTCTTTGAGAAGTCCTGCAAAACAGAGAGGAGGAAGGAACTGGACTGTTGCCTGGCAGATGTGCTGCTGGGAGTTTGAGCTGCTGCTGGAGAGTCCTGAAGGAGACATATTCAGCCCTAGGATATGTCTGAGTTAACAGCAAAGGGGGAAAACAACTGCTTGAGGAAAGACTAGCAGACTTAAAATGTAGAAAACAGATATGGGTTTTATCACGGGACCACAAGACAGAAAACATGGATGTGGGGATCACAGGAGGAATCATTAACTGGAAATTGATACTATGGCATGAAATAATAGTCCCATGAATTCCCAGTCCCAAGGTCCCCAGTCTTGAGCTTGGTTTTATAATCACAGCTTAGCTGTAAACTAGAAGGAGGGCTTTTTCTTTGCACTGTGGGTTCCAAAGGACTTTGGAAATCAGTTCTGTTATATTTTCAAGCTTACCTGGTCTATAAAGAAGAGTTTTAAAGTGTTTGAAGATGATCACATAGGAAGAATTTGAGAATCATGCTTCTCTTGTTTTAAGGAAAAGTTTTAGTACAGCTAAAAACTTGGGAGCTAAGAAGTTCGGCCACTTTGAAGCTTTTCTCCCTGCTAAAAATAGCGTCCTTTGTATGCAAGCTGGGGCCACAGCTTGAGAACTGGATCCAACACCTGCAATTGTCTTAGTTGGTTTTATCTTTTTTTTAGCCCTTTTTAGTGTTTTTTAATGTGCTGGTGAATTCTGACATACAGGCATAACTTTACTAAGATGGGCCAAATACATTCAATATCGTATGTAAGAAACCAGTACATAAAAGATACTGTCTTGATATTCTTATGTTTTCTTTGGGTGTTATTTGGCATTCTGATGGATTCAGTGTATATCTGTACCTCTTTCCAGCCACTTTATTTATTTTTTTTTAACTTTCCTAATACATAGACCTGGGATGTTCTTTTTCAGTTAGAAGCAAAGATCATTTCACAGGACCAGGGCGGAGTTATTCTGTTCTTTGTGAGGATGCCAGTCAAAAAAACTGTTACAATATTTTTTATAAAAATGTGTAATTTTTTTACAAAAAATATTTCACAATTCTGTAAAATCTCTAAGATAAGAGTTAAAGAAAACCTATTTATAAGCGAAGAGAAAAAATCAGTGAAGAGGTCAAAAGAAGGCTGAAATGCTCACAAACTCAGCCATCGCCAAGAGCGGGTGCTTCAGCTGGCCTACCAAGTGCCACAGAGCTTTTGATGAAAGCCTGAGATCTGGCGGTGCGGCTGCTAACAAATTAAGAAGTGCAAAAACATGTTTTTCTGCTAGGCATAGTTTTACCTTTAACTGAAGTCAGCAAAAGACAAAAACTGTGAACTTGGCCATGCGGAGTATGGGCTGGGAACAGAACGATCTGCTTGCCTGATGGATCTCCCAGCGCTATGGATCTAGTTGCTCTTCTCTTCCCGATGAAGGGACAGAGATGGAAGTCCTTGCAGAGGATGCCTTGGTGGAGGACCATGTCCCCCATGCCCAGGGAAGCCCTCTGGAGAAGTCTGGCATCCTCCTGGTTGCAGGAGGTGCCCTCGTAGTGGGGGGACTAACTAGCTGACCCAAAATTGTGGGTGGGAGGTAAATCTCTTTGAAGGTCTTTTTGCCTTGGAAATAGGGAAGACAGTCCTTTTAAAGAAAGTAATCTGGTGCTGTGCTTTATCTCCCTTCCCAAGTCCAGCCTGGCCCCGGGTAAGCCAGGCGGGCTCAGGGAGCCAGTGGGGCAGACACGTTTCACATGGGCAAGTCCTCTGTGTGGGCTGGGCCATGCTCAGGGGTCCTGAGCGCTCTGCATGTGGCTGTACGAGGGGATTGTCACCTCCTTGCTGGGGTTACACATCGCGGGAAGCGAGCATTTAAACCACTGCCCATTGTGGGGTAAATAATATCAGCTTTTTGGGTGAATAACAGTATAGATGGTGGGTTGCCAGTAATGCATGAGGGCAGGCTGGATCTTGGAGACGACTTTGCAGGAATTTTCCAGAAGGGTGGTGTGTGCTGCTGACAGGTTTCTGAGTTCTATTCATTAGCTGCATTTTTAGTCAACTTGGGTTTAAGCAGATTAACAGCAGCTTGAAGTCCAGTGAGCAAGGAGTGGGGGGGCCAAAAAAACCCCAAAACAACAAAAAACCCCCAACACCCATCACTACCTATTGATGATAAAAGACGAAACTTTGTCATTCAACCAAAACTAAGTGAAGACGATGGGTTATTAGCAGCGGTGTTACAAAAGGTGAAATTGAAACGTGAAATGCTTCAGATTTTGGACAAAGCCTACTGGTGAAGTTTGCAATGTAGTGAAGGGCACGAGCATAACAGCCGACTTCCCCGCTCGTGCGGTACCGTGCCAGGTAAAGGCAGGGCATGTGTTGTGTGCCCTGGACGAGAGGGCTGGGACTCAGAACAAGTGGCTTTTATTCCTGCTTCTCTATTTAATGTGCTCCTTACTCCTGGACCATGTCAACAAACTTCTTTCTTGACTTTTCAATCAATGGGTTTGACTCCTCGGAGTGTTGTGATACTTAAAGTAGCTGGAGAAAGTGGCTGAAATATGTTATCTACACGCAAAGTGCTGACTTTTTTCTAAGATAATAAAAGTAGCTGGAGAAACTGGCTACCTGGAGCACTGAGAATTATGACAAAATTAATGAGGGCCATATGGAGAGACAAATAGGGGCAAACTGCACTTCATTACTATTGGGAGTGTGGATACGATGTTTTTGGGAGGGGGCTGTGGGTCTTTCCAGAGATTCTCACTGGAAGTAAATGCCTTTACAGTGAAGCAAAATTTCTGGGAGAAAACAAAAGAGCAAAAATAATTTTCCATACCTCTGTTGAATATGAAGAAGGCTGAAGTGTGCTCCTGCGTGGAAGGAGAGAAGAAACCTGAGTACAATTTAGGTCAGACTGTAAATCCACTGAAGCCAGAGGTTATTCAGAGGAATTACGGGGCTCACAGTGCAGATCCTGTTGCAAAACTGCACTTTAGCTTTTACTCATTTCTCGGCAACTGTTCCTGGTACTGGACATTTCTCAACATCCTCTTAAGCATTTTGCCTTGGAATAGAAATCTAGATATCATTTCCATGCAACTAAATCTTTATCCTGAAACTTTTCAATGCTTAATGTGCATTCAATCTCCTACCTGTGTGATTGAACATCAAAATGCAAATACCTGAATAACTAATTATATCCTTGAAATCTGGCTGCTCACTTTTTCCCGTTTTCCAACTATTTTAAGGACATTTTCCCCAAAGCAAAACTCTGTTGTCTATCTTAGCAATCCTTGTCAGCTTGAAACCCTCAAGTTGTCTTTCTGAGCAGAGGAGTGCTCCGGCCCTCGGATGTGCATTGACCAAGAGCCAATTCCCCCAACGTAAAATTTCTCCTACAAATGAGTCACTGCATAGCGAGCCCAGTGGTATTTATTTGCCCTGCCCTGCACGATAAGGGTTGACGTGTACTACGGATCTTGATGCCTCCAATGTAATTTAAACCTGCTCGTAACAAACAACAGAGAATAATATCAAACTTCATTTCAGTGCACTAAAGGGAGAAGGTGCCACCTGTTCTTTATATTGCCGTTAATGAAAATGCGGAAGAGAGGTACCCACTCACCACCCGAGCTGCTAGGCGGCCCGTGCACTGCACTGCTTTAGGAGCAGCGATAAGAGCAATCCCCAAAGGGACGCTCTTGCAGTGCAGCAACAACCAGCGCGCCAGGTGCAGACACGTCCCTGGCCTGGCCCCCCAGGAAGGGCAGTTGCTGGCAGTCAGACCCCGAGTTAGGACTTGCGTTCGCCTCAACGTCGGGAGACAGCTTTAAACTGAGAAGGGGTAGGGGGTCTCCCATTTCTGCAGCCAGACGCTCCCAGCAAGAACCAAAATGCTGTTAATACGGAGAGCAGCTGGAGGAGGCTCAGCTATGGCCAAGTGCTACGTGGAAGCAATTGGTCCCAGAAAAAGAGCTCCTCTTCTCCTTGCAGTAAGCAGCTCATTCTTAATCATTTGCAGTTAACTCAGATTAGCTCTGAAAATGCATGGCAGCAGCTTCAGCATGGTGAGTGTTATGCCAACAAGAAACAAAGCAGACCTACATACACCTTTTTGCATGTGTAGGTAAGGTAGGAATGGTTGGATCTTGAGCTGCAGAAATACCTGTATGATTTTAGGAGCAAAATCTGTGATAAGATTGTGTTATAATGAGTGTTTGGACTGGGA
The DNA here is from genome assembly GCA_013398225.1 of Steatornis caripensis. Classification (NCBI taxonomy): domain Eukaryota; kingdom Metazoa; phylum Chordata; class Aves; order Caprimulgiformes; family Steatornithidae; genus Steatornis; species Steatornis caripensis. Next base: position 375,304 of record VZSC01005877.1, on the reverse strand, counting down.
CCTTCTGGGAGAGATTAAAGGAAGGCGCAGAATTAATGTGTGACGAAGAATGAAATCTTGTCAAGCAAGAGAGGTAAATCATGGAAGGAGGAGGACAGTGTCTTGACAGAAGGGACAAAGTAAAAAATCAAGATACTGCAGGTAAAGGCTTGACGCAGGGGGTCATGTGAAGTTCAAAGTCAGACTCTAGCAAAAAATGGCACGTAAAGAGGCACAGCCTGTGACAGCCAGCATAAACTAACCCCCTGGTAGGTAAAGGTTGTGCAAAAATAGAATGCATTACATTGCTGTGCAGAAAAATTTGCAAGAATCAGTGGACTGTGCATAGCCTGGACAGAGAGAAAGAGGAAGATGCTCCTACCTTACTTAAGTGAATCGTGCAGAGAAACAAAACTAGCACAGGTTGACAGGACTGAACCAGCCATCTGAAGGAAAAGGAGTATGTGTGGATCCCAAGCTAGACACACACAGTAATGGCGCAGAGGGACCGTGATGGGTGAAAAAGATCCAATTTGCAGCAACTGCAGAGAGAAATCCTATTAGAGTTACAATGCTGTCATGCCTCTGGTCCCATCAAAAGGATGCGTTTGTGCTGGGCCAGAGCAATGAGGAGGGATCAGAGGGGGACATGGATGCTCTGAAACCAAGGAAGAGGTGGGAGAATTCATGCAGCGGGTCTTTGCAGGGCCTCCTGGTACGCAGTGCTGACCATCAGGAGTTCAGAAGCACAGTCCTGTGTTCCGGGTGTTTTCTGAACCGCAGAGTATAACCCTTTTCCCTCTGCATATCAAACCTTGAGCTCTGGCTTCAGGAAGAGGATCTTCCCCCAGGATGACCAGGCAGTGTCTTCGTGCTGTAATTATACCTCCAAACAAAACAGAAGAGGGTCACCTCCGAGCCACCCACTGTTGTCCCTCACAGTGACAGGCTTGTCCTTTCCCTCTCAGCAATCACAGGGTGCCTTTGTGGCAGCACCTCTTGCCCGCACCTCTGCCATTCTCTCTCTGTCCTCCAGGCAGCTGCGTTGTTCCCTCTGGTCCTACATGAGCAGTTTCCAATGATCAGAACATAAAGATTGTTTTCTCCCTGATTCCAACTTCCCAGGGATTTTCTTTCTCCCCCCACCCCCACCCCTGATTGTTTGTTTACTAAATTGCTTGCTCTAAAAAGATATGGCTCCTTAATTTATTGGTCCACTAGACAAAACGGCATAATGTCTGAAATGCTTTAATAAGGATTTAAGACAAGGAACAATCAAATAAATGATAATTAGAGTGTCAGCAAGGCATTCCCAGATCCCCCACCCTCTTCAGATTTCAGTACGCCACAATACCCAAGCAGAAGGAGTAAGCAGATGTTGAAAGCCCATGTGATGTTCTTGATAGCCAGCCACCCGCAGCAACTGTCCCCTGTCCTACTGGACACAGGTAGGACTTCTCATCACAACAGTGCTCCCAAACTTTCTAGTGACTAACACTTAACAAGTTAGAGCACCCATGGACTCAACGGCACATGTTGGGTTTTTAATAGGCTTCTCCTAGCTACGCTTGGTCATCACTGCGTGTTGGTTGAAGATGAAAAGTTCATGGTCTCTGGACAGTGGAGGCCCAGTTATGTCATGAGACAAGCAGCAAGGAACCAGGTCATTGTTGGTAACAGAGCCCTGAGTTTGAGCATGCAGGCTCAGGGAATGCAGGTGAGTTTTCAGGTGACAGTCCCATGCCTCTGTGCAGCACCTTGGGGCATGTCTGCATGCCAAGGGGAAAGAATTTCCACTGATGCTTTGGTACACGTGGAAAGCTCTCATTTTCCTCTAGTTTCCGTGTTGGCCATGGTCTTCATAGGAATCACATGTGTTCTTGAGGTTTTGTTAGGACCACATACCTCTTTTAGGCATGGCTTTACCTGTAGACTTCCCTGTAGCACATTACATACCTCCAAGTTGCAGCATTTGATGTTGGCCCCCAAAACTAACTCCAGAAGTGATAGATAAATCCATAGCTGCAGGTCTGGGTATCCTCATGTCCTGAGAGGGAGAAGCATCCTCCTCTGAGCTCTGCCCTTGTGCCTGGCAGGGCACAGGTGCTGCTCCTGGTGGGGAGTGGAGGGGAAGACTCTACAGCTGAGGTGTGGTGGAGGCCCCTCACAAAGACTCTTAAGCTCCTCACGGGGGGAAGGAAAAGTGCTAAAGGTGGGCTGGGAGGTTGGGAACAAGGTTTCTCTGAGGATTTCCAGTGGAGCTGCTCCCAGAAGCTGAGCCAGAATCCTGTCGGTCTATGTACATTGCAGGTAGAGAAGAGTATCTTTCCACCATGGCTTGCTCCATGTGTGCTCACGCAGGGCCAGGGGGCTCCCAGGCACCAGCTGCCTCAACCTCCACCAAGGGCTGGGGTACCTTCCCCAAACTCAGCCCTTCTGAGCCCTCTGAGTGGTAAGGTCTCCAGTGAAGTCTCTCCATAAGTCTTCACCTCTCTGCTTTTACCTTGCACTGAAAATTCAGCAATTACATAATATTTATAATCCATTGGGGGGTGGGGCTAGACGGTATTACACACTTTATCAAAATACGCATATTATTTTATTTCAAATCTAGTGTTGAGTCCACTAACGCTGCAAGTTATGTCGGCTCTTTCACCTTCGTCCTCCTGGCATTGCGTGCTGCTGGTGAGGAAACATACTGGGGTTTAGTTTACACAGTTAAGACCTTTGTGGCATAGGGCTGATTTGCAGGACACTTCATGGGATGCTTTTTAAAAAGAAGAATTAGTACCTCTCAAGTGTTTCTGTTGTTGACCAGGATCGAAAATGTATGTGGGAACAGCACGGGCAGAACCCACAGCACCAGCAGTGACCGGCACCCATCTCAATCACTCACTTCTGATGATCCATACCTATGGTACCGCATTTTTCCAAACACAGAGAAAAACGTGAACTCTGCTCCTCAGGCACCCTGAACCCTCATGGCATGATTAGGACACTCAGAATCGCAGGATGGGAGCTAAATGCTAAGATTGTCAATGGATTGCTAATGAGGACCTAAAGATGACATGGTGAATGATAGCACATCAGTAATTGCTTTTTCGCTGTAGTGACTTAGCAATTAGAAATGGAGGAAGAAAATCAGGATGAAATTCGAGAGCTGTGCTGTTTAGAGTATCTGCCTTCTGTATATTTTTAACCCTCTCTTTTATCCTGCCAATCCCTTCTGTGATGTTTTCGCTCCCTCGCTCTGCACAGCACTGCATTATATTTGCAGTGCCCTGTCATTCGCATCATGTCTGCAAGCTGTCTTCTTCAGACATGAGCCTATTTAGACAAGTTGTCAGGCTGAATGGGAAAAATCTTAAATCAATGTATTTCGGCATGCAATCATATATAGGCTAATTTATCTACTGCCCTGTTCAGCCTGCCAGTTTAAAATGAGGTCTTTCAGGCATGGTGCCTCTGAAAGTCTCCTGATTAACAGAGCAGTTTTTATTGGTAGGGTGACAACGAGATTGTTTTACGGTAATTGTTGTCATTTGGACCTGTGTACATGCAAATGGAGGAGATTAAAGTAAAGAAAATGTAAAGATGATGAATATGCAGCACATAGACAAGATGACAGAGGGACAGAAATGTTTGCCACATTGATGTTTTCCACCACGAATGGGGCAGCGAAGAGCTGGCTGCTTCTCCGGGTGGAGGGAGGTCCCCATCCCACGGCAGCAGCCACCTGTGGGTGATGAAGCCACGTCTGCTCTTGCCCCAGCCCCAGCACTGATTAAGGTGGCTGGCTGCATCTCCTCCACTCCCCGGAAAAGGGCTTTGGGGATGGAAAGCAGATAAAGAGACAAAAAGGATGGCACACGAGCACAGCCTCGTTAGTGCAAGCAAGATCTCTTGAGATGGACCCACTAGTCCTAAGGGTACAACCCCTTTTGGGGTGGGTTTAAATGCATTTTCAACTGTTCTTTTGCTGGCTTTACTCTTAATTACTTCCTGTCACTTTTACTTCTCTCACTTTTAAGTGAAGTTTGGATTTGTGGAATACATTGCCTCTATGTGCATGGAGCTTTCTAGCCTTCATTGGCACGAAACCACACAGCAAGACTACCCCAACAGGAAATCTAATCTCCCACCTGGGAAGAATGACCTCTATAAATAAAAAATACTCCAGTGTCTGTCCCTTCAGCTCTGTTGCCCCTGAAACCAAAAGCAAAACCCCAGTGGCTTCCCCAGGGAAGGTCTGGGCCCTCAGTGCCACAGCTTTCTCGCTGAAACCACCAGCAGATCAAGAGCGTGCAGATGCTCACCAGGCCTGGATCTGCCCGCTGAGAGCTGGACTGAAATCAGCAACTCACTTTAGATAAAGCACCAAGCATGAGATCATGCTCCTTTTTCTTTCGCTTTTTTACATTACATTATTGAGGCTTACAGGAAGAGGAGCAGGACAGCAAATTTTGTCTCTATGAACAACATGTCAGGCTTTTTCTGCTCTGTAATATATTTTGGTATCCATCTGGGAGAGCGGGTCTGGCTGTTCCCTGCAGTTACAGCTGCGCAGCCCGAGCCACCACAGCCTCCCTTTTGCTCCATCTGCAGTAAATGAGGAGACCAGCGTAGCGCCTCCATTCTTCTTAATGTGCCACAATCCTCAGCTATTTATTCTTGCCTTGCAAGCTTTAGCTGCTGGTTCTCACCACATCTCTGAGCTGCCAGTAGCTGCTATTTGCCCGCTCCATCTCTTTCAGTACCTGCTAGAGTACCGACTGCCTCTGCCTTGCCCAAAGGCCCCAAAGGAGGGTGATGGCCAGCGGGAAGCTGAGCACGGCAAGGGTCATGCCCAAGTTCATGATGCATCCATGGATGGGACTGCTCATGGCTTTGGCAAAGGATTGCAAGTGATTTTACAAGTTTGCTGACATTAGGCATGCGGTGGTCCAGTGTCAGAGATGCTCTATGTTCCACCAAGTATTGAATGACTGCTCAGGAGTCTGGTCCTGTCCTTGAGGTCAGGAGGGCATGTGGGGAGCATAATTACTTCAGCTGCCCAAGCTGAGAGCCAGTACTTACATACCAGAGATTTGTCATGAGTGCGAAAAGCTGAACAGATTAAAGACACGTTTCTGTCTTCCTTTCTGCCCTGTTTCATTCCTTTTTTTCCTGTGTTTCCAAAGTATATTTACAATTATTTCCTTATGAGCCTCTGTTGTTCTATACTAATGCTGTTCCATTCACCATAACAGAGCACTTGCTTGGTTTGTCATGTTGTCAGTCACTGTGTGGGTTGTGGACCCAACCATGGACCCAGGCTGAGGATATTCTCTTACTGCTTCCTTCCCTCGCACTCCAGCTGGCAGCACAGAGATTGGAAAAGCTCCAAGCATCTCCCTTAAGTGGAAAGGATGATAAAAGTGCTTTGTAATGGGGCGCTACCTCTGATTCTCTTGCATTTCCCGTGATGCAGGACTTTCCTTGCAGGCTCTTACCCCCAGATCAGCTGAAATGTGGTAACTTGCTGCAATCCTGGTGAAACAGGGACTCCCACACTTGCTGCACTGTGCGTTGAAAGATTGCGTTGCTGCCTCCTACCACGTAATACAAGCTGCTCTGCTGTGCTAGGCAGTATCATCTGTGGGAAAAACCTAGCCCAAACCTCTCACTGCTCACACCGTTGATCCATTTGAGGTCTTGCCTCTAAATTAATCTGCCAAAGCACATCTTCGTTCTACATTTTCACCACTTCTGCTGCTTTCAGTAGTGTTTTCCCTGAGAAGTCATGATAAAGGCACAGACCCATTCCGACATGCTCTTCTCTTTGAGGAGAATTGGCCAAGTGTCTTGCGTAAGATACGTTCACTCGTGAGGTATGTACAAATGAAGACACGTTTCTGAGTTGTCCCTTCCCCGCGTCACTGGCAGGCACCAGCCTTAGGGATGAGGTGGCAGTCCTGTTCAACTCCGTCCCAGCAAGGAGCTAATTGCAGCTCACAGTCCAGAAAGACTGATTTTTTAAAAGCTGAAAGCCAAATTGCTGGAACAAAATCCTACCATTTCAACTGGAAAATCTGTTCAGCTGGAGCTGGGCTGCAGAAGAGGACGACTATCTCATTTTGCGTAAGACACCAGCGAGTAATATGATGATTTTCTGTGACTAATACAATAGGTCATATCTGAATGGTTGATGGAGAGATGAGAGGTTTCATATTCTATTACCAAATCCCTCAGCCATCTGGTTCCTAATGACTTCTTTCAAAACAAAGGGAATAAAACTTCAGAATTGTGCAATGCGTTCTGACATCCTCTCTTAGATGGAAGATGCCCATTGCTTCACATCAGCAAATGAGATCAATGCCTCCATCAATTACAACTTCCATGCACCCCTTTCAAGTATTTCCAACCACACGCTTAATGGCAAATATATCCTCCTTCTTGCTTAAACTGTTGTCTTCCATCACTGGGAACCAGAGGGCGAAAAGTAGAGGGCAGTGTCTATTGCCACGGTGAGTGTACGTTTCCAGTGGGGCAGTGGGGACATGATGGCATGAAGCGGGGGCAAAAACTTGGCAGGAGCTTGGGGCTTGGCAGGGTGCTGTGGGCTGTGCCGCCTGTCCCAGCTGTGGTGACAGCAATAGGCTGTGCTGGGGTGAGCAGTGCACTGCAGGACATGTCCACATTCCCGTCCCTGTCCCTGCCACTGGAGCCAGGCGCTTCTGGGTGACCCAGGTGAGGAACGAGAGCCTTTCCTATTTCACATCCTTTTTCTCTGCTTATGCTTTAACACCAGGAGAGTGTGTGGTCTCCTTTGCCCCTGCCGCAGCTTGGCACATTTTGGGGAGGATGCCTCAGAAATGCTCAGGCACTCACAGATGCTCACTTGCTCCAGGAAGGGTGCCCTGTGCCAGCCCGAATCCTGGGCTAGGTGAAATGCAAAGTGCAGACAGAAAACTCCAAAATAAAATGTTTTAAAGTGGAAGCTGCTGCCTTTGTTTCCTAAGGTCAAGCCCTCGGCACAGCCCCAAGATGCCAGCGCAGCCCAGGTAGGGCAGCTGCACTGCCACCTTTTGAATCACTGACCCTGAGTGCAGTGTCTACGGCAGTGATGGCCACAGGGTATCTCAGCAGCCTGAGCAAAAGCCTGTGGTCACCAAAGCCCACGCCACACTCACCGAACTGGCAAAATTACCCGAGCCAGTTTGCTTAAATGGTAGCTCAGTAATGTTTATTACTTGCGGTTGCAGTGCAAACCTGCCCCAGGGAAACCCAGGCCAGAAGTTTATCCATCAGCGCTTTCACTGGTGCGAAGGTTTCATGCTGTTTAGCAAAGGCCCTGAGCCCCCTTCGCTTACTGCAGCCTCTGCTCCAGGTGTTCCTGGGCTGCAGCAAGATGCATGCAGAGATTTTCACGTGTTCTGCCTTTGGTCCTGCGTGTCCTTATACTTTGAGTTAAAACCACACACAAACGAAGGGACATAAAATGGATATATTTATTATTCCCTATTTATCGCTTATATGGTTTAGTCGAGCATATCATAACATAGTTTGTGAGATGCTATCTGGGATTACATAGCCAATAAGTATGGTATATTATCAGGATACTATAGCACTATTATGTATAATTATATATGTTTATAGACACTCCATCACAGACCAGCGTGGTTCTTGGTTACATTTGTGATACGCTACTTGTTGCATCACATTCACAAATGATATGCTACCTCTAATTATGTACATTTATACATGTATGCCTTATTTACTGCACGCTGTAGTAGTTGCATCATCAATCAGAGTCATCCTGTTGATACTCCAGCTGATGTTTAATTGGTTAATGTCTTTTGATTCTTTAAACATCTCTCTTTTAAGTGGTGGGTGCCTTACAATGGATTCATCCAGTAGTTTAGACCTGACTTACACAACTGATTAACCCTGGTTTCCCCACGAGCCGCCGGCCAAGTACCTGGCCATTTCCCGGGGGCCAGGGTTTCACTGCCCACGGCTGATCTTACACATCTACCCAGTCCAGCTTATTTAGGAAGAGCTCTGTTCTTTAATGGGTTCAAGATCACTGTAGATATGAACTCAGCTTTCAAGTGAAAGTCTGGATGAGGGTCTGTAACACCACCTAAAATCTGGGCTGCCAGCTGTAGCTCCTCGGTATTGCTTGCTCAGGAGTAAGGATTCTCAAGTCTGCAAACAGCACTGGTCTGCTGTGCTCATTTGGTCCATTCCCTAATGTCTATGGAATTGCTTTTCTCTCTGTACTACATAATTCAGGTCTGGTTGAGTACAGGGTATTTTATTTATTTATGGATTCAGATTTTTAAGATGCATCTCTGGGCATCTTAGCAGTACACTGGGTGCCTACCACATAAATTAAAAATAGCAGCATAAACTTAGACAAAGGACTATCCATAAATAACTCCTCCTCGATTCACACCCTTAGCAATAGCCTTAGCTTGGAACAGGGAAATAGATGGGCTTTGCAGCCTGTTGGGAAGGTTAATAAATCTGGGTGCTGATGGACGAAAGGGGAAAATGAGTTTCAAAATTGAAGCGTCCCCGACACCTCCATCCCCTTCATGGAGACACCTTGCCTTGAACTCTTCACCTATCCTGGTCCTCAGTGGGAGACCAGATCCTACTGGCCAACTTAGGGCCAGAAACAGGGGCTGTCAGGGACACCTCACCCTGCTACTCTGCTCCAAACTAGCTGACAACATTCTGATCATGTGAATATCTTATTTTTAAATAACTTTTCTTCACACCTTCAGAAGGGATTTAATTTAGCACATTATTTAGGTACCCTGCCTAAGAAGCATTAGGGATAGCTGGGTGGTCAGAAGATGGCAATTCACCCTTCTCTAAAGATCAGGCACTTTTTATAGATGCCAGATTAAGCACCAAAATCACTGGTTGTTTTTGAGAAGGTAAGACTCTGTGTGCGAGTGTACGGGGGAAAACTTGCTCTTTAGAAGTAATTTTCTGAAAACAGTTTTAGTATTTTGTTCCTGCCTATGGCAATTTATGAAACACAAATGAGATATTGTACCAGTAGCGATGCTGAAATAAATCACTCTAAAAACAGAACTGAAATTTTATTTCATTACTAAAGTAAATATAAAAGTGCTTTAGCACAGTTTCAAATTAGATTGGGGTTTGGTCAAGCTTGTTATAAATCCAATGATTGTAAAGCAAATGGCTCAAGATGAACTCTCAGTAGAGCGCTGCTGCGAACACGGCTAATGGGATGCTGTGCGGTGCAGAGCAATAAACAGACAGGAGTAAAGGGGTGGATTTTGTGCCTGCAGTACAGGAATCAAAGGCAGTGATACAGCATGCTGTGTCCAGGTCTGCTGTCCAATTCTTAAAAGGATGATGAGAAAATAGAGGAGGGGACAGAACATACCTCCAAAACTGACTCACAGCCTTGGGAAAATGCCGCCTTCTGAGTAAGCAGAGGAGTGGAAGTCAAGCTGAAACCAGTGTCCTACAGCCTGCCTGTAAATGGGGCTGGAACACCATCGAGGAGGGCACACCACACGACAGAAATGCCCGCAGAAGGTGGAGTCCTCTGCACTGGTGGTGGCTCTATGTCCTTGAGAGCAGGGCTGGCTCCCCAGCTCAGGGTAACCCCACTGGTCGTCCTGTACCTGCATCCACCCAGGGACCACCGGGAGCCGATCATACAAATATGCCTGTCCAGAGAGACATTCTGGTACTATGGGCTCTTTCTCAGGGGTGAAAGCATATAACATCAGCCAGCTGCTGGCAGCAGATGTTCACCTGAGAAACACGGTGCAACCCACAGCAAGAAAGTCACAACTGGTTGTGGGTGGAAGCTGGGTAAGCTTCATCTGGGGGAACTTTGGGAGAGACTTGGCACACCACTGTTGTCTGCGACGTTTGGCCTGGGTGCTCCTGCCTTGGTGCAGAGCGATGGGCGCAGGGAGCTGGGGTGCTCCCTCCAGCCTACACACCCATCATCATCTTCTTGCCCTCAGCTTGCAGAGCGGCCGGCAAGCTACTTCAGCAACGTGAGGAGTAACTGTCTCACCGCTGAAGCCAGCAGCATCTCGGATGGCTGGGTGTTCCATAGCCTTTTCCCTGCAGAAGAAAGCCCCATATTACCAGCTAGTGATCGACTTCAGCTCACTTCTGATTTCCCACAGAGGTTGGTTGCCAGCACGCTGCCTGGCAAGCTGGCGGCACTCATGCCCACAGCAGCGGCCCACGAAGGTATGGCACCTGCATCACCCCCACAGGGCTTCTGTGGGAGTTCTGCTGGAAAAGCCCACAGGACAGCACTTGCTTATCGCTAAAGCCTTACAGCCCAAACACCAAACTCCCATCTGATTTCCGAGAAGGCAGGACTTGATGCCGTTGGGGACTTGCAAACCTCTGTTCAACAGCATGCTTTCCTTCCTCAATAGGGATATTTTCAAGCTGGTAGAGAGGGAGCTCCCTTGTTGTTATTAACCCATGCTGGGCACACTTGGGGGTTGATTCAGAGCTATGAAAGTTATTGGAAAGATGTTCATTGGTATGTAAAACCCTGCATCATAATGACCAATAAATAAGATCCGTTGCTGAAGAGGGAAGATTGAAACTACAGTTGCCAGTAATTGCATAGCAGGGTAGATGCTGCAATCTGTGCAACATCCCATAACTGACGTGTTTTCTATATGCTGTGTTATACCCTCCTCTCGCAGCATCTGCACTAATGTAAATGAGCATTACGCATGTTCATCAGCTGAACAATAAGCCCTGTGGAATGAATGATTCATTATGAAATGATATCTTTTGGAAGAGAAAGAAGGTTTTGTCTAGTTTTTAGAAGTACCACAGGAAAACTCCATTTATTTATGCCTGCTTTTGTTTGACAGTAGTTTCTTTGTTCCTCTCTGCTCTTGCTTTTCTCGTGCCAGTTAGCAGCAAGATTTGGCAATGGCAGCCAGGAAAAGAAAGGAGAGGCAGAATAATTGTCAAGAAGGAAAAAGAAATGTGTGCCTAACAAAACAGAATTCAAGCAACGTGTTTAAGCAAGCAAACCAAAGGCTTAGATGTTTGAGGTTTTACTTCAACCGTGTTTATGTTTTCTAGTCATTTGAGCCTGTCATTTCCCACTGCGGGTCTGATTTCTCCCTTCGGGCTGTCCCTAACTCATTACCTTACCTCTGGTCAGAAGTCCATCGTAAAGACCCAGTTGATGTTTTGCTTTGCAGTTGTGGTCTAGAAGGAGTAATGGGCACAAGAACATTCGTATCTGTTAAGGCTTTACTGAATGTGCTGAGCAATCAGCGACAGCTGTTACCCACCAATACCAGTCTACAGGCTCCTTTTAGCCCATCGCATGCTCTTAAATGAATGAGCTGTCCTGGGAGGCCATCCCGTGCAAGCTGACACAAGGATCTGATACCCCAGCACCCACTGTGACTGCCCACGCTCACCACCACCCACCACCTCCCTGCCCGAGCCACCAGCGGCTCGCTGCCGCCAGCGAGAGCATTTATCCGTGCAACACAAACCTGCCCGGATCCCAGAGAAGGCAGCTCCTTTTTGTGCTGGATACGAGACTTGAATGCGCCTGCTCTTGCTGAGTTTTTGGATGAAGCTTCTCCATATCTAACATAGTTCATAGTTTAGAGCTTCCCTGTAGCTACAAACAAGTGAGGTGTTTTATAAGCTATAGGAAAGTCAGGCTTGATGGCTGAAGTTATTTGGGAGGCTTGGGACACTTCTGACTCCTGCAGTTCACCTGTAATTTCTGTACACTGCCTCACCAGGTGTCTTCTCTGTAAAGTTTTTACTTATTCATTTCCAACATATACTGCATGTTCTGGATGTGATCTCTGAGGAGAACTCTAAAAACATCAGAACTGCTTGCTTTAAAATACTATCTACCTGCCTTTAGTAAGCTATTTGTCCCATAAGACTTTATAAGCATTCAAACAGATAAGTTGTCTTTTCCCTGGGATTCATTTCGGTACTTAAATGCTCTGCCCAAGAAAGACACAGCCAGGCATGAAGATTTTTAAATATAGCATAAGGAGCACGTTTCCATGTTCTGAGGTATTTTTCTTTTTATTTAACGAGAAACCTATGGAAAGGAGGGGAGGAGTATCCCAAGGGGGTACGAGAGTACACATCTGCCCACTGATAAAATAAAAGGAAGGTGCTAGACATACAAAAAAAAGATGTGTGCTTCTGCTGCAAGGCTTCTCTCTGGAAGTTCATAAAGTAGCTTCGCTAACGGAAGAGCAATTTGTAGTGTACGGGAGAGGTAGGAATGAGAATAGATGCAAAGAAGGAAACAGGAACGTGCTAGAGTCTGAAGATTTGCCGTTCACTTTATAATTCAAGGCACAATAGGCATAAATAAAATGGGATGCAAAAAATCGATGTGCGTAAATAGTAAAAGGATACTTTGGGGGAGATTAGAGAGGAAAGGTGTAATTGCTGCTGAGGAATGTTTAGAAATAACTGAGATAAGAGGCATTAGGACAATGGCATATGTGACTGGCCCACAGTGATTCAAATCAGAGGCTGACCCCAGCTCTTGCAACAGATTAAAGGATGTCTTAAACAAGCTCCTGGCTGGGATGGCTGAGATAAACCCGGCCCTGCCTGATCTCCAGAGGACAGAGCAGAGTCGCCGCTTTGCCCTTTCCTGAGTTTCTCTGCCTTGACAGCCCCTCTGGCACACCTTGCAAATTAACCGTCATCTTTCCCATGGTGTCAGGGAGAGCTCTGCAGTGGGTCTGGTCCACCACATTCTTGTTTATGGCTGTCCAATCCCACCAGCTTCAGTGTGGTGTTGAGCCAGCCCCGCAACCAGGCATCTACAGCACAGGCTGTCGGATGCTGCCCTTGCCCCGCATCAGAAAGACGTTTGAGTGATGTCCAAAATTACGGTCTGGACTGTGCCAACTGTTTGACAGGAATGTCAGTTAGGGATGGNTGGGTCTGGTCCACCACATTCGTATTTATGCCTGTCCAATCCCACCAGCTTCAGTGTGGCATTGAGCCAGCCCCACAACCAGGCATCTACAGCACAGGCTGTCGGATGCTGCCCTTGCCCCGCATCAGAAAGACGTTTGAGTGATGTCCAAAATTACGGTCTGGACTGTGCCAACTGTTTGACAGGAATGTCAGGTTAGGGATGGGGGTTTTTCCTGGAGCCTGTGTTCACCACCACGAGAGGCAGCTCAGGGCCGGGTACCGCAGCATCCCCCAAGGTCGGCGCAGTTTTCAGCCCAAGGACCTGGTGAGAAAGAGCCATGGTTGTGCCCTCTGCTGCAGAGCGGGGCTGAAGCACAGCAGGGCTCAGCCCACATCAGTCTGGCAGCAGCCATCAGCCAGCACAGCTCCTCTCAGCTGGGTGCTTTCGGTGCTTGTGGGGCTGTTTGGAGCTCTCACTGGAAGAGAGGCAGAGCCTGTGATTTCACTAAACCCTAAAGTAAGGTGGAAGCAGTTCCCAAACAGTGAGGAACAAGAGATGTCTGCTTCTAGTGCAACTGCTTAGGAAAAAACAAGAAGTATTAATGAGTTTGAATGATGCGAGGTAAAGGAGAGAAAGGACATGAGGTGTGCTGGTAGGAGATGAAAAGCACTGACACGTAAATCATGGCCCATCCACTGGTTTTATACGCCACACTAATATATACTGCAGGAGTTAAAACAGGGCACCATGGATGAGTATGGAAGCGCAGAAAGGATCTAATCAAGGATAAGAGAGAGACGTAAGCAAAGTGTAAAATGTCACCCCAGAGAAGGGAAGGAGGTGTTACAGGGTAGAGGGGAGGCAGAGCAAGAAGTAACATGCACATGTGCACACACAAAAGTAAAAATAAAAGAATGAAAGAAATATTGTGCAAGGGCTTCAGGTAAATAAGAAACTCTTTGGATATGCAAGAGGAAAGGTCTCAGGAAAATACAACAAATTTACTTGCAAGACATGGTAAGGATAATTTATTGATGTGAGTTGGCCACTGGTAAATGGAAAAAAACCCCCTGTTTTCCTTAATACTCCTAAAGGAAGGTAGCAGGAGGGAGGCCGGGGCATATCCTGCACTGATTTATATTGTGGGAGGACAAAAAATACTGGGCGAAAACAAGGAGTGAGTGGCCTGAGTCTCAGAGTGCTGAAGACGTGGCAAGTCTCTGGTGGGAAGTTGATGAAGTGCAGGAGGCCAGAGCGTGAAGGGCAGGGTGACGGGAGGGGGGCGCGGAGGGGTGGGAGGATGGGAGATCCTCTGCCATGGGGCCATGGGGCAAGCACTCCCTTGCCTCCTCCATCCACTCCTCTCCGCTCCCCTTGCAGACCGGTCTGCTCGATGCCGTCTTGGAAATTAGAGGGATGCCCATTTGTGGGAGGCCCAGCAAAGGTTAGGGATGTTTCCAAAGTGCATGTTTGCCTTTAGGAATGCAAAATAATCCATTTTACAGTAAAGCGGAGGGGACAGAGTGATACTGGAAAAGTTACAATCGGACTGCAATGCATGAAGTTTGGCGGTTCTGCCAAGAAGAGATTAGCCTCTCTGATGTTCAGTTTCTCCTGCAGCAGGGCTTGGGCATCACCAGGCTTGATGGAACTAGACATTAAATCACCCTCTGATTTGATACCATAGTACGAAGCTTCAGCGGCATCTCCAGTGTTCTGAGGACAGGATCCTGTCCTAAGCACCATCTTCGTCCATATTGCAACCCCAGCAGTGCATCGAGGGCTGGAGGATCGGGGCAAAACACGTGCCTGTGCCAGCAGGGAGAGCGGCTGCGGCAAGCCCCACCAGCTCTGCCAGCCGGCAGCATTCACCAAGACCAGGGGGAGGCCGGGATGGGAACTGCGAGTGTGGTCCATCAAAAGGGACCACGCAGTTGCTGGAAGGATGCTTGGGACAAGAGGAGGCAGGTGAAAGTGCTGTGCGGCTGGGTGACTCAGTCTTGAATGCCAACAACCCTGCTACACACAAGTTTAAGAATTAATGGGATCCAATATTACACGGCTTTTGTGACCGATTTGATGAGCCAGTTTATCAGGCTCGCTTAACCTTCCCCTCAGACCTGCACTATCAGCTCGTCAGTGTCAGGGTGCTTTTTTTAGCCTCCCCTTTTATGTCTGTGTAAGCTCCAAGGGCAGATACTGTATCCTGTAAAAAGGATTGCGTTCAGGAAACTGATGAATAGCCCATGCCAAACAGAGGCAGCAACATCCCTCATTTTGTTTCGGAGGACAACTCCCAACTGCATCTTCGTGTTGGTGCCCAGAGTGCTAAAAGAAAAGGGTTGCTCCTCTCTGCTCTTGATTGGGACCCTGCCTCCTCAGGGAGCACTGGGAACTGGCCGAGGACCGTGTTCCGTAACCTTCCCTGTGGGTCCCTATCGGCGGCAGCACCAGCTGCGTACAGCTCTGATGGGTACTGGCAGCAGCATGTCTATTACAAAAATAGTATACTAAGTTGCTGGGGTACAAAACAGTTGTACAGAAATAAAAGTCTGCAGCACTTCTTGATACTTATTCTCTAGGCCAGCTCCTAAAGTTTCCCTCTCTTTTCATCCAGCTAAATATATGTGTCCAGCTGCTTGTGTAGCCTTCGGTGGTAGGAGGCAATGTGCAGAAAAAGCCCGGTTCCTGCGTGCTGCTTCTAGCTGCCAGGATCCCCACTTCTGGACCAGCCTTGCTCTTAAATGTGCATTTGCTCCCTGGAGGCCTATTTCCCCAGCAATCTCCCATGATTCATAAACTTTATCCAGACACCAGTTTTCATCACATGCCTTAAAGGTTAGCAGTGTCATAGTTTTGCTTTGGAAATTCTTGGTAGAGCCCTCTGCTTCACAGACAGGAAACTTTCTACTCCCTGGGTCTGGGAGCCTAAAGACCAGCCTCGTCTACGACCAGCTTACATCCTCCCCACAAATCGATGGCTCCCTCCAGACCAGCAAAGCATCTTTCGAGCTGTGGCTCATAACCCTTCACGCCCTGACGTGTTTCACAGACACACCTGAAGTGTCGGCCTAGCTTCGCAGAGACACAGAGGGAGGCGAGCCTGAGAAGTTCAGCCACTGCTCTGGGGACCACAGCCACAGGAGGGGTAGAAAGGGAAGGCTTTAAAGCTCCCAGATGTCCTAGAGACTGTGGGAAGCCTCAAAAACCTTCCTTTTTATTCCTGGTTTTGTGATTTCTAATCTGACACTGGTCCCCCAAGACACTCAATGACACTGTTCTTCCTCCGCTCTTCCCAGGGGAGCCCGTGGATCTGCTAAGATCCATGAATCTCTGACCAGGATAAACGATTGCAGGCATATGACCTTCACCCTTGCATTTGTGGGAAAGCCTTTTGGGTGTAGTCTAAGGTGTGAGTGCAGTGCAGCTATACTAACACTAGCCACCTTGTAGATACTTCCATTTTGCAATAAAAATGAAAATATTTTTGTATGTAGTTAAACTTGGGAAACAGATGAACAGCGTACGAAGAAGGCGGTTATATCACAATAATACTGTCCACATGGAAGTCATATCTGCTCCTGTGCTAGGGCATCTGGCAAAACTTCCCCATGCAGGCAATGTCTAGGGTGGTCAGTTGTTCGGGATGGGGCCACGAGACATTTGGACAGTTCTCGTCAGACTCTCAGGAGAAGAAAAATAAATCATAAGGTAAAGAGATCCCAAATCTGAATAAGCCGGAAAAGTCTGAAAGCCTGCACCTCTTCGCCACAAGATACTGTCATTTTTCATTTTATTTTAAGTCTTCTATTACATTTTATATTTTTACTTTAAAAAGGTCTCATTGGGGAAAAGGGTGTGTTCTGTGTCATATTTTCTGATTTTCGTGCCCTGTTCCACAAAGCGAGGGAAGGAAAAATACTGGGGCTTCTCACCTGTCCCCACTGAAATAAGTCTAATCAGGAGGACAGTGAGATGTTGTGATTTCCCACGGGAGCCCTCCCATTCCTGGGAACACGTGTGGTTTGCTCATGGGTCCGACTCAGGCAGGCGGCAGCCATTTACGAGCTCTGCTCTGCAGGTAACCAGGTCTCAGCAAAAGGCAGATGCCAGCTTGGTCCCAACCTGTCATGAATTTTGCTGGGTGCCTGAGGCACATCTTTCCCTTGTGCTGCCCTGGGTCATCCTGTATGTCTACACTCTCCCAGTTTTTCATGGGGCAGTGGTGCTGTGCCCGCTCTGCCGTTGCCACGAGGATGCTGCTGAGCACCTGGCTGCCCTGCATCCAGCACAACCCTCCTGTGCTAGGGTCCTGGTTCATGCACCCTGAAGACCTCAATAAAAGTTGGCTTGGTAGGAGCAGCGTAGGCACTCAGCTTGCTGTGCTCACCTCCCGTGTGTCTGCATCAGGCAGATCCTTCCGACCCAACAGGGGAAAACTGGTGGCCCCAAATGCCTTGGCAGCTTGTGCCCTTTTAGAGATCTGAGGATACGTAAGGTGGGCAGATTCGGCAGAGGACCTGCTGGAAATCCCCACCGTCCGGGAGAAGCAGTTGAGAGTCAAGCAGGATACCTTAGGGCATCTCGAATGGCAATAGACACCTATATTTAGGCATCCAAATCCCACCCAGTGAGTCAGAAATACCTTTATCCCAGCAGATCCAGTCTCTGGTGACAGGGTGGAGAAAGAGGGATGAAGTGTGCCAGCATGTCCCTGTGTGTCACTGCTAAGCATACCCCGAAGGTAGCAGTCACAGGAAATTCCCGCAGAGTGTAAGACAGAAGGAGAGCCTATCAACAAGTTTATTTTTAACCATCCTGCAGAGCTGTATCATTGCCTGGGAATACTACAGCCTTGTTTGGGGATGTTGCCATTATCAAACGGGTTCTTCAAAAGAGAAAACAAAAAAAACCAGGCCCTTTCAAATCTTTGTTTGCTTCTTGTTAGACTATGCTGGGTGTCATTTCTAAGTATAGTTCATTTTTAATTCTGCATGGAGTTATGAAGGCTGCCTGGGATTTTGTGGGAAAGGTATGGCAAAGAAAGGGTCTGCCATCTCCAATAATGTGGCACACAGGCTATGTGAGTGAGGAATACATACATTCAGAATGAAAGCTGACTTTCCTTGGTGTAGGTTGTCTTCTAGCCTCTGGATGCTGTGAGCATATTGCAGTGGGGGTTTTTGTTCTAGTTTTCTTGCTTTCTGAAGCAAAAGTGACGTGACTGAGCCCCAGAGCATCTTAATCCCAAGGAGCCAGTGGGCTGCTTTAACCACAATTACCCGGAGAAGCAGGGGCCGTTGCAGCCCTCCACACTACTGGTCTCCAATGCCTGAACACTGGGTCAGCTGTTTAACCTGTGCCGAAGCTGACTCCTGCGGGATGGACAGCTGGGAAAAACCTCTCATGGGGGTAGCCTAATCTCGAGAGTTCAGGTTTTGCTCCTGAAATGCTCTGAGGCATGTCCTTTCCCAGCTCCACGAAGGATGAGCGCAACTTTTATTTCACCCTTGAGCGGAGGAGAGAAGGCACCAGTGACTTGTGTTTTATTAAAGCCAGGGCAACTGCTTGGGGCCTTCTTGTGACAGGAATTATCAATCTTAAATATATATAGTGGAACAGGCTGGTTTTGCCTAAGGCCCGAAGGATGAGCAAGGCATTGCACTGCTATGTGCCTTGTATAAACATCCATTCTTTGGTGCCTGTGAGTCTGGGTCAGGGGAAAGCTTTCTAGCCTAAATGCTTCCCCTTCACCATGACCACTTCTCCCAGCGATGCTGAGGTGCATTGCACACATGAATAAAAAGCATCGTACAACCCTAAATACATCATTACGATGAGAAGGGGAGGTGCGGGGTGGGGGGCGCTGCTCAGGAGCTGTCGCAGTCTGTTTTATCAGTTCCCAGGGTATTCCTGCGTTCCACTCACTGAGGCCGGCAGCCTGCGAGCTCCCTGAGCATCCCTGGGTTTTCAGCAGGCACCTACCTGCGTTGCATGGGATCCCCTGGTACCCAGCACAGGCTTCTATATTCCCCTGCGATGACCTGGTACACAGGAGATGGGCTGCGGTTCAGCGATGCTTTTCTGTCTCTGAGCCTAGGATCAAAGGGCCACAGCGTTACATGGAACGGGAGCCCAGCAGTGCCGTGTCCTGCAAAGCCCTGATTCACTGGGAACTCACTCTGCCAGTTCAGTGTCGCCGTGAGCTGTTTGAAGGCTGTGGGCTGCCAGGCGTCCTGTCAGCTCAGGTATTGTCTGTCCTCCCACAGCCCTCACAAAGGCAGCGTAAAAGCAGAAAGGCGTATTTTGCTCTTCAGCTACTTCATCAGAAATACCCACGCCTGCTGCCAGGCAGGTTGCTAGCTGAGAAGGACGCTGCAGTCGCGGACAGGAGGGGAAGCACCTCGCTTTTTGACAGTGAGGTCCTCAACCGGACCAGGGTCTCCATTCTTTTGCTCACGATGCTCTACAGGCTCAGACGAAGGAATGATTTTTAATGCTTCCTCCCATGCGAATGTAGGATCTAATCCTTCCCTCCCTAAATCAAAAGCAGGATGAGAAGGCGAGAATCCAGTTTTGTCTCATCTCAGATCTCTGTCTCGAGAGGATACAGGGCTTTAAGATCATTGCGCCTCTGTAGCTTCCAGCTAAGAGAACGACATCCAGAACAAACACCAAAATTGGTTAAAAAGGATCACTTAGAGAATAAAAGCAGGTTGGGGACAACTTCCCAGCCCAGACGAAATTAGTGTAATTGCATCAGCTCTTCCCTCTCAGGATCAAGTTGCCACGGGGCAGTTTGTTTTGCTCTTCCTAATACACACGGTGTGGTTTTGGGGCTCTTTCTCCAGGCACCACGTGCCCTGACAGCTGCCTTCCCCTCTGACGCACGGGCAGCTGCAAGCGGCTGCTTCCTCGGCACCGAATGCCTCCTCAACCAGGGGAGCTGAAAGGGACCCTGGCACTTCTTCTGTCACGCTCTTTTTGATGGCTGCACAGCTCTTTTCATGTCCTAAAAGACAAGGGCAGCGAGGGCAGGCTGTGGTCCCAGCCCCTGCCCACTCCCGTCTTTGCCAGGGCAGTATCTTTTTCCGCAGGACGGGGATGGGCATAGCACACCAAATTTCAGACGGCATTTTGTAGCGATGCTGCCGCCTTCCTTTCCGGCGCTTAGGCTTTGCGTCTCAGCCATCTGCTAATTGTCCGGAGAGTCTCAACAGAAATGGTTGATATTAGTCCCAGAATTTCACAACTGCTGAACAAGTACAGACTGTGTATAAACGCGGATTCAGTGGGCTGCCAAGCCATTAGCTTTTGTTCATTTTACTGTTAGGAGGCACCTTTAATTTTACTTTTTTTTTTTCTGCATTGCAAAGCGATAAATACTTAGCATTTATTTAATTAGCTTGGCTACAATACAGACATTCCATGATTACAAACCAAAGCCAGTAAAAGCCTAATGTGAATGGTATTTTTTTTGTACCATTGGAAATTAAAAACCAGTTGCACTATGATTAAATTGATTCCGGGTGGTTTCTTTTGAGTAATTATGTTCAAAATCTGTCTGCCAGTCCAATTTGCTATCAAATCTCACTTTATCGCTAGCATTCCACATGCAGGTGCGTAGACAATATAAACCCAACGTCCTACAAAATTATCGTTCTTTTGTAGGAATGAAATGCTGATTGTTTATTATCTGATTTAATTTCTGGTGGTTAAATCTGAACAGTCCGATTTAGCAACATTTTCAGTCAACCTTACAAATATTTGAATGCATTTATGTAACAATTAATGTGCAAAATAGCGCGGAGCAAAGTCAGCTCTTCTGCTGCTTAAATCACGGAGCCTGATGCCTGTCCCCTCGAGAACAGGACATCCCCATGGCAGCCTGGCACGGGACCGCACATCAAAGGAGCTGCAGTCCACGTGATGTCTGGATGGAGTCAGGCAGCCTGGTCTGCCGGTCCATCGCTCTCAGCAGTGCTGTGCTTCGGAGAAGGGCACCATCAACACGTCAGCCCCTTGCAGCCTCTCCTCTCCATGGGTCCACCATTGGGAGCGGCTGGAACCAGGGCAGCCCCGGGATAAATTTGGGCCCATGAGCCAGATTTGTGCTAGTGCACCCGAAGGCAGGATTACACCCCTCGGACTGCGCTGACAGCTGAAGTGAAGCCTGAGGCTGGCCGCGGGGAAGGAGGCTGGCTGCATGGGACACAGTACTGCTGCATGGAGATTTCAGGGTACCACTCCCTTCCCAAACATGCTGAAACAAGATTGTCAAAGACAGCTCATTTATTCACTGCAGGGGTGAATTCAGCCAGGCACTAGAACAGTGCTAACGTAGCACTGTCTGCCTTTATTTATCAGAGACGTTGGGTGGAATCAGTATTGCACATACGCTTTCAATCTTCCGTTCCCCAAGCCGTGAGGTGCCATCCCTGTTTGCAGACAGGTGGAGGCAGCTCCCATGGCCGTGGACGGGAGCTGTGCCGGCTGATAGAGTGGCGATGGAGACCCCCACCCTGCACAGCTCCCCAGCCTGGACATTTCCAAGCTTTGCTTGTAGCAGTTCTCATTGTTAAAGAGTGCTGAGTGCAGGCTGGGACAGCTCTGGTGTTATTTTCGTACAGCCTGGCCTGGGTGTCTTGCTTCCCCTCTACGCAGCACGCCATAGCTGGTAGCGATGCTGTTGACAAAGAGGTGACTCATTTCCACCACCAAATCTCTCTCGCACAATGAATCTATATCCTGTTTAATTTCACACCTATCCTGTTTGCTCTCTTACACAGCATTACTGTTCTATTTGATGAATTTTGGATCGTATTATGAGGAGTGGATTTTATATTGTATTATACTATATGCTAATTGCTCATTTAATTTTAACTTGGTAATATGTTTATATTGCAAACAGCTGGGAAAATGACTTGTAAGAGCATTTCAACTAGATGTGTAATTTGAGGATAGAAATTTAATATGCTATACAAAGTCTTCTGGGGCAAAATTGCTGTGACCTTACTCGGTTAGGCAAATGGGAGCTTACTTAAGCGAAGAAGCATTCATAACCCAGAGAGTATTTCGGGACCACTGTTTAACTACAATAATTACCACTTATAAGTCATGAACTCAGATGATGTGCATCACCAGATCTGTTCCTGGCTTTGCTGCAGATGGGCAGTGCGACGTTGAGCAAGGAGCACACAACCTGAGCTGTGAAGCTCTTACCCCTGCAAGGAGTTACTCATGCTGCTCATTTTGCCACAGGAGTAATAAGAAGATGAACGCCCCGGTTTTCACCAAATACTCAGGAGATCCTCAGGTGGAAGGGAGATATTGGAGCAGAAGCCACATTACTTCGTTACGTTGCTTATTTTTTTGGCTTGGGCTAATGTGTCGCACTCAGCAGAGGCTTCATAGCAGAGCGCTGGGAGCTTTGTGCATCTCACTGCCAGGGCCCCACTCAACCTACCTGCTGAACATCCCTCCACGAGCCAGAATCCTCCTAGGTGCACTCTCCTTATCTTCCCAACCCTCTGCTCCTCTTGAACCCAATGAACTAGCACCTTTAAACTAGTCCTATACTTAGTATAATTTGATGGAGGAGCTGAGGGAATGGACAGGGATCATAGAATCATAGAATCATAGAATGGTAGGGGTTGGAAGGGACCTCTAGAGATCATCTAGTCCAACCCCCCTGCTAAAGCAGGTTAGCCTAGAAGGGATGGGGGGCAAGATCAGAGGAAGATGCTTAGGTGGTACTGCAGAGCCTGTCAGCCTACGAGAGGCCCTGGGTGGACCGTTTCCAGCTTTCCCTGCTGTGTCTGCCCTATAAAGACTAAAAAGTTGTTCTCCTGTCTCTGTTTCCATGGTGGATTTTAGTATTGCAAATACTGATCAGACCAATGACAATGAAAGAGACTGTTCGGAGCACCTGGAGGCTTGGTAGGCAATGTAATTTGGCTTGCTGTGAACACTTGTACTTGAAATTTCCAATTTCATTGTGGAATTAAGTTTTGACCTCATCAGCATACCTGACTTAGCACTACTGGCAGGTTTGCTAACTCTTTATTTAATGTTCTGATCTACTGTTTGTTTCAACTTTAACAAGAACCTTCTTTTTCTTCAGTAAAGTGTAGCAGCCAAGCTAAACAAATATCAGAAAATCCTTTTAACTGTGTCCACTTCTTTCGTTTGAATGCCCAGAGATTCCCATTCCGTCATAGCACCACTCCTGTGCTTCAGCCTCGCAGAAAAGGCACCTCATTTCTGCTGATCCTAGAGCTCACGTGTAAGAAGAGCCGCATTGTCCCCAGGTGAAAGGAGTTTGACTTTCCTGTTTCCATTTACCCCCATGTAAGTAGAAGAAGAGCATTTTAGCAGCTTAAAAACCCGATTGGCTCTGGACTGACGGCTTCCCTGCTTTGCCTTCAGGAGCCACACAGCAGAGGGTCCTGCCTTTCAAGGTGCAGGGCTGCCGGGAGAACCAAACCCCTGGACACAACAATGCTCCACCCACCCCGCAGGGACACAGAGCCTAGCTTGGCTGCCCCCGAGATGGGCAACTGGCTGATGGTCAGGCAGTTGGGCATGAAGAGCCGGGCAGGGAGCCACCCCCGAGTGGGTGTGCAGAGCAGCAGAAGCACTTTTTTAGGGTAGTGCCAGCTCTGCCTCCCTTTTTCCCATCAGTGCTTTGGCAAGGTAGGCTTCGGGATGGCTTGGGAGCAACCACGCATATGGGGCAGAAGGGGAATCCCTGTTGGGTCACTCATCTCCTTCACCCAAGGAATCTGCCGGAGCTCATCCCCCTGTGCAGACTGGAACGCATGCCGGGAAGCCAGGGCAAGTTAAGGGATGTGGGAGAGGATGTGCAGTGCAGTGTCCAAACCGAGACAAGCTGCCATGAAAGGGGCCATCAGGAGACACAGACACCCAGCTACCGGGATGCATCTCTATCCACACGGCTTTAGTATGACCAGAAGGCAGGTGTCCTGCAAGTGAGCTTTCCACAGCACTTTGAGGGTGGCCAAAATCCGCTAGAAGAGCCACACTGAAACATCCTTTTCTCTACTTATAAACTGGAGGAGGGCCTGGAAATGGCGATGTAACCCCGGACAGAGACGGCTGTGTTTGCCAGCAGCTACAGCATCTCCCACCGGTACCCGTAAGCCCACACGCTGCCTGGCAGGCGAGCCAAATACCCGCTGCTCCCGCAGAGTCTGGGTCCTGCCTGCAAACAGACATTGTACCTTGTCCCCATGGGCTTCAGGAAGCTCTGCCGATTTCCCTCCTCGCTCCTGCTCTGCTAACCTTCTGGCTTGTGGCCTTGGGACCTGGGGCTGTGTCCGCAGTCGTCCCTGCAGCACAGGATCATACCCTCCTAAGTCAAGTGCAAAGTCAGGGGGTAAGCAGAGATTAGGGATCAGGTATTTTAGTCGGTGGACATCCTAAGAACTTGATCCAAATAGCTTGGCTTAAAATAAATGACCCATTTTGAATCAGGTTTTGCTTGTGACAGACAGACCTTCATGAACACAGGAGAGGAGATGTAGGAGAGGGATGAGGCAATGCTCTGGAGCAAATCCTCCACAGAGCCATGCATAGCAGTAATTCCATACCAAGCAACACGGACTCGCTAATGCGCATGTTTCTCACTTTAAGCAATGTGTCCTGGTTTTCCACCTACGTATTGTGCAAGTAGCCGTGTTTTGCTGTCACCTTGGATTCCTGTGGGACTGTTCCCATAAGGACAATCCGGGATGAAAAAACTCCAGGGAGTAAATGGATTTTTTTCCCCAGTTGTTTCATTGGCTTTCGAATCAGGCCTAAAATGTTGCTGATGTTAAAAGCATGTACGCTTTTGGCTGCACATGATTAGCCATACCCTTTAATAACTTGATCCAATCCCTTTGAAGAACAACAGTAATACCAGGATTGGGGTGACACGAGGTGATGATGAGCCATCCTAGTTTCCTAGTTACACTTTAATTGTTCAAGACAACAAACTTCTACCACTCCTGCCTAAGAAAAATGGGTTCCTTTTAACTCCAGCAACCAAACCTTAAGCTGCCAGGTGCTTTCTCCTATGGGATCCTACCTTCCATGGCCTGTGCCCTGTGGAGCACTGAGCATGCCTGCATCACCTGCACTTGCAGTCCAGCTGTTAATTTTGGTTTTTTTCCTCTGCCATCACACTGTCTCATGAGCTGTGGGGATCTCAAAGGGTCTGGAAAACATGCTGGTGCTTCAGTTGCCAGTGGCAGGCCATTTTCAGCACTTTGAAGCCTCAGTTTTCACCAGGCCTCAGCGTGGCACGCAAAGAAGTCGTCTGTCATGCGTCGTCATGGCAAAGAGGATCTGAGGAAGAGCCTCTCCCACAGGCAGCCCGCAGGGAGAGCCCGGACGATGAAGGCCGGGAGCAGTCTCTCCTGTGTTCACAACGTGGAAAAGGGGCTTCTGAAGGCACCTCACGCTTGTGACGGTTTTGCAGCTATCTGTTGCAATCCTGCAAATGCAAAGCCCCCCCACACGCGCAGTTTCCGCACCTTGCCCTTGGTCCTGTCGTCCTCTCACTCCCCTGGTGCCGATATTCACTCCTTCCCCGTGCACTCTGATACATGAGAGCTTACCCTCTGTGTGCTCAGCTTTGGCTACTGATTTCTAAAGGCAATTTCCAAACAACCTCTTGTTCAACCAGGTGACTGCTGAGGCAGTTACTCTTAATGAGTAGCCCCATGTCTTTCCTCCTCCAAACCCTGGGATGCATGTTGCAGCGCAAGCCGCTTGTTCCCTTGCCACGCAGCATGCCGGTGCTGCCAGATGGATCCGAGCGCCCAGCCAGCCTGGGCTGTGGGAATCGCCCTCGAGTCTTACTTGAGCCACCTGCCCGTAAGTGGGTAGTTTGCAGCATGACATCACCGGCACAGCGCAGGCATGAGTGATGACACAGCGGGGGAGTGGGTCACTTGGATGACGGTGGTAGGGAGAAAAGAGAGAAGAAAAAGAAGGAGATTTGTCTTCTGTTTTCTTTACTGTGATTCCCAGCAGCGTACCTTTGCTGGATTAGAGTGGGTCCACTGGTTTTGGGACATGGTAAAACACGCAGATTAAAAAGTAAATCAACACATGCACTGCCTTGCTCACAGACAAATCCTGCTCTCTCGTGTCATCCTCATTGCCTCCAGGGAGCCAGAAGATTGCACTCATTTCTCTCCTCAATTCTCCTGCCCTGGCATGCCTCCAGATCCTCTCCCCTCTGGGAGCAGGAGCAGGTCTCCCCAGGGCTCCCCACCTCCAGGCACCACACCTGGGCTGTCATGCCATGACACATTAGAGCAGCTCTAACCCTCTTAGCCCCACTAGTCCCTCCAGGACAGGAAAACACTATTTAACAGGAGAGATGCAATGGTGCGCAGAGACCACGGCAGCAGATGCAGCTCAGGGGAAGGCAGCCTCAGACGCCCGATCCCCAGGTGTTACTACTGGCAGTAGGTTTCTGGAGATCCTGAGGACACTCCGGGACCAGCTGAAGTCCACAGATTTGAACCCAATGTCTCCAGGGCTGCAGCCATTGCTCGGTCCCTGCACAGTGTCCAAACCTCACGTCCTCCTCGCAATCACCACATACAAAGAGACTCGAGCCGCTGTTTCCACTGGGAGGGTTTCTTTCTTCTTCACTGATTTATTGAAAAGAGTAGGGTCTCCTGGCATCCCTCAGGATTTCTGGGAAAGGTATTTAAAAGAAAAACCCTCAGATCTGTAGGTTTCCATCAAAATAATGGCGCCTATGATGACAAGCAAAGCATAAACGCTTAGGCAGACAAAGATAAGCATCGGTGCTGTGGCTGCCTATTTAAATCAGATCTCTGCAAACGGCGGTCTGGACAGGAGAGACCCAAAGCCTTTCTTGCTTGTTATGTGAGCCTAAGAAGAAGACCTTTATTTGAAGTTTTTTTCTGCTTTCATATGTCACAGCAGCAGTATTCTCCAGCAGTGGAGGGCAGCTTTTCTCTAATTTTAGATCTTTCTCTCGAAAGATGGCAGCTGACAACGGAGACAGGCCTCTGAAAAGGATGGATTTGAAGGCATGCCTTTTTACTAAAGACGTACAAGCTGCACAGCACGGCAGTTCTTGTGAGATCAAACCAAGTGGATCTTGGATTCAAATCCCACCTTACTTTGAGGTCAGACTCCAGGCAATGTGTCCCAAGCCGCTCGCCAACGGAAAGGCAGGTGATGTTTTTTTAGAAAAAAAATACAAGTAATGAGAACTGAGGAGGGGGAGCAGGAGTGGGGATAAATGATTTACGCACAGCTAACACATTGAAGAAGTCAAACAGATGCTTTATTGTCTCTGAGGGCTCCTGGCTGGATATATCCATTTCTATACAAAGCATGTCGTATCTCCGTGAATCATTTCAGGCAACGAATTGTCCTGCAAGGTTCAAGGCAGAACTTCTCTGTTTCCCTCCTGAACAGATCATTGCACCTGAGAACATGCAGAGCCAACGCACCACATGGGCAGAGGTAGGAAAAAGCCCCACCAGGTCATTTGCAATCCCCTATTTTTGTGTCCACGATGTGTCTGATGCGTTCTCAACAGCAAGCTTAGGAGATACCTCAACAAGCTGCTTTACAGCATCTGTTTAAGTTATTAAGACAGTTCAGTGAAAACCTTGATGTCTAAACAGAGCATTTTAACTCGGCAGCCACATGGCTTGTAATATTTTGCTATTTAGAGCAAAGTTTCTTCAAGTACAGAGTCAAAGTGGGCAAGTAGAAGTTACCAGCTGAGTTACTCATGGGAGGTGAAGTTCATCTCTTTTTCCATGGGGCTATTCCCTTATCACAGATGTGTCACTCTTCGTGTCCTCCCTTGGGGCAGGTGAGGCATTCTCTCCAGGGCCCTTTTTTGTCATTAGAAGGCAATGTAAAGCATCCGTCTATGTATCTGCCTAATCTTGCTCTGGCCATTGCCATGATGCCCAGATAACAGATATGAAAATTAGGGGTTGTCTAGCAAGGCACAGCTTTCCTTCTGAATGACTTCCGATAGGGAGTGACCAATCTGTGTGGCACAGAGGGCTGCCCTGACAGACAGACACACAGCAGCCTGGAGGCCAAGCTTCCAACTCCTATATGTGTTTGCATTCACTTCTACTCAATTTTTTAAAGGAATTTTGTATCAGACTTTGTTCAGGTGTGCACTCATCATAAATCAATGTGCTGTGGAGTTAGGAACTTTAAAGGGATGCTGTTAGGCTAAAAATAATCTTGGCAAGTTTCCCTTCTGCGAATCAGTTGCTGACGGCCACATGAGCTGAGTGGGAAATTCTTGTCTCTGGTTTGCGTTGCTTTTGGACAGGAGGTGGAGAAAGGGCAGAGCCCAACGCAGAGCCTCTTTGGGAAGGCCTGATGAGGGGAAACATACTGCGGTGTGGTTCAGAACCACGGACCTTTAAGCATATTCTTTTTGGAGTGTTGAGCAATTTCTTCCATAACTTAACAGAGTGAATTTTAAATATCTGATTTAGCTTTCAGCTGCATGTTATTAGCCTTTTTTCCCCTTTCAGTTTGCATTGTAAAAAAGAAAAAAAAAAAAGATAAAAACCTAGGCTTCCCTCTGTAGCCAGGCCCCCGGTTAGTATTAGTTTGCAGACTGATGCGCAAGGCTCTACTACAGATTTGCAAATGCTGCCGGAGAGTGTTCCTTTACTTTAGAACATGCTGTTTGCAACTGATTTTTTAAGGCTCCTCTCCTTCTCTATTAATTTTATGCTGTGAAATAAAATTGTGCAAAAATGATACATATGATGATTTTGGCAGCAAACTAAGTAAGGGGCTCTGTAGGAGATGCCATCACTCATTTAGCCCATTTTGTTTAGCCAGGAAGGAGAGGGGGAACACTCGCTTTAAGAGAAATCATTCTCCAAAGAAGAGCAGATGGGCAGTTGGGGGCTGGTAGGCAGTTGCTGACTGAGGGGTGCCTAAGCTTGGAGGCACTTACCTACAGGCAGTTGCTTTCCCTTTGCAGAGCAGGGAGCTACGTGTGCTGTTCTGCCACCCAAAGAGGAAGGGTCTCTCTTATCCTACAAAGGGGGAGTCTTCCAGGGGCTTGCTTACTCTCTCCTGCCAGAAAAAAAGCAAGTATCTGCCTTCATCTTCTTCCTCTCCTTAAACCCTGAGTGACTTGCAGTGCCTGTCTTTAAAATAACTCGGGGAGCATGCCTACAAACACATCTTGGCAAAGGAGGGAAAGGGAAGAGTGCAGTGCAACCAGTCATGACAAAACCGTCGTTTTCTATAAGAAGCAAAACAAAGGAAAGATCTTCAGGTGGAAAAAAATGCAACTGCAAAAAAAAATAATGCACAGTCCATGCATCATACAGATCTTTGGGTCTCCCGTGATGAGACCATACATGGAGGAGAGCATGTTAATATTGTTCAGATAACCATGACATTCCCCTCCTCTGCTTCTGCTGAGAAAAACACCCCGTGGTGGGTGGTGGAGAACATGGCTTTTTCAAAAGCCAGAGTGCAACCCTTCCTAGAGCCAGTGAGGGGACACCTGGGTGACCTGATTTCCTCTCTCCCCATCTGACTTCACCCATCGTGGGGTGCTCTCAGCAGTGCCGTGTCCACCCACCCTGTGGTCCCCAGTCGGACCATATCCTGCTCAGTGCCCCTGGGATGGCTCCAGAGCGAGGGGCTGCTGCCAGAGCTGCTTCTTGAGATGTTTGCCTCTCCGACAGTCACCAGTGCCACCGGCTGGGGACTGGCACTGCTCTGCAGCCTCCTTAGCACCAAGCACATTACAGGCACTCACAAATCATCCTCACAATAATTAGTACCAATTAATGACTTAATGGAGAGTCTTTGGGGATTCCTAAGCATGCCTTGTGAGCGTGGGTTTTTTTAGGATGGTGGAAGTTGAGAAAGCCCTCAGGAATGCTGGTGGCACCTGGCTGTCCCTTATCTCTGTGCCTGCGCAGATGAATTTGTTTGTGCGCACCCTTCTCCGCCATCGCCCCAGCGGGGGAATGCAGCCTGGCCGTGTATGGTGGCATTCCTGGCCAGCCCCAGAACAGCCAAGGTGGACCTCCTGCCGTGGCCCCCGTCTCACCCCCTAGCCCTCCTCCCAGACACAAAACCCATGCTCGAGCCCATATGTGGGCACAGGCATAAACTCCAAAAGGTGGGGGGTGAGCTCAGCTGCTTAGCTTGCACACGAAGGGGGAAAACGCAGCCGGAACCAGTTTAAAATCAGATTAATTTCCTTTGCCCTCAGTTCTGCCGAGGCTCGGGCTCCTGGGTGGCGCTGAGCAGTCACATAGGGCTTGCTTGTTGAGGGCGCAAGGCATGAACTCCTCCGCCAGAAAAGCTCGCCTAATTAAATTTCTCATTCTGAAAACAAATAAGAGTTCTCAGAGGAGACAACGGAGTGTCCCTGAGGTTGTTACTGTTGGGCAGATTTTTGCAAGTCATTAGCAAGCTCGGGAAATTGTTCATCAAATGTCTGAAAATGTAGCTTTCCAGTTCTCCAGTAAACCAAGCGTAGTAAGCCGCTGTGGCTTAAGTATCTTCATAATGATGTTTCTGAGTTAACAGGAGGGGCCTGGGGTGTTTTAATTGCCTTAGTTTCTAAATAAGGGTAAAGAGATTTGTACATGTCCTGGATGCAAACGACCCCTTGCAGACAGGCTGCCCAGCTTTCCTCGTGGCATTTTGCCTCCGAAAGAAGGAAAAAACCCCTATTAACGCTGGGCTGTGAGGGTAGCACTAGCATGTGCCCAAGACTATCATTAATTCGGACACTTACCACTTCTCATTTTGAGCAGCACCTTTACATTTGTGAACGTCTCTCAGCTGTTTGGTCGCTCACCTGCTAACGCAGGTTGTTAAGCACTCTTTGGTCTAGCTGAATTTTTTCAAGACGTTTGTGCCATTTCGCTGGCAAACAACAAGTGACACGAAGACACATCAGTAGAAATAGCAAACTGCTCAATTACAACAGCTCGATAGATACATAGTTCTTAGGTCAGTATGTAAATTGCCGGTTTTAGAAATTACACATTTTTCCCTTTCTTGTGGGATCTCATCTTATCTTTCTGTATCTACAGGCATTCTGCTATATAATAGAGTCTACTACCGTATGACAAGTTATTTCGTAACATGTTGGCAGCAGTTTCAATTGAACAAATCGATCCAGGGATTGGAAATTTAAAATAGAATTTTTACTTTTATTGCCTAGTTTCATTTCTACCTGTTCTCTGCAGGTACACAGGAAATATTAGTCTCAACTAAGCCATTTCAGTCCAAATTCCAGATCACTATTTGCTTGGGGTAATTTTAAGTGAGCTGGCTGAAGGTGAAACTCACTCCAATGAATAATAATACCTGCTCTTTTAGAAGAATGGCAGACATGAAAATAGAATTAATCCAGAGATTCAGTCCTGTGGTCTAGCCACTGGGCACACATCTTCCAAATTAGATAGGACAGAATGGGAACTCCTTTGAAATAACCAGGCAACCAATTCGAAATAAATGCAAAGGAATGCTTTTCCATACCGTACGTAATTGAACTGAGGAATTCACTGCCACCAGATAACGTGGAGGCCCCCAGCATAAACAGGTTTCAACAGGACACCGCCAGAGTTGGGAAGATGGACTAGCTGGTGCTGCAGGGCACAGAAGCTCAGCTGCAAGCTCCAGCTCAGACAGTCCTTCAAGTCTCACATCTGCCAGAAGCTGAGAAGGTGGCAATGAGATGGATCATCTTCTGCTTGCCATGTTTCTTTCACTTCTTCGCTTCCCATTCACCCCTGGCTGCTTCCAGGGATGCACTACCAGGCTGATCCAGAAACCTTGGTCTGACCCTGTATACCACTCTGTTTCTGCGTTGCACTATGGTGCGGGTCAAGCCGTGCGGTCCCCGGGCAGAGCAGATTGCATGCATAAACGTGTCAATCCAGACATGCTGTTTGCACACCTGCTCTAGAGACAAGAATTTTCCATACATCTCTTCTTTTCTAAGCACCGAGGTTTGCAGGCAGAAATCCGTATTTTATGGGAAGGGCTATAGGCAAGCCAGCACATTCAACCCAGAGCTGGCTTTGTAGTACCTTACTGACCCTCCAGAGGAATTCAAGGCAGATGGCATTTTTTGTGTATGTGTATGTTATCTTATCATTGAAGTCCTTTGGGAGGCCGTAACCTTCCTTCAAGTGATATGAACACAGTTTGACTGCAAAACTTTGAGGAAGCGACTGCATGACTTTTTAGCTCCCATGTAACAGGTAGATGTAAAAAGCCCGCATAGCTCTGTCTCATGTTCAACACATGGCTCCTCGGTACTTTCATCGGCATCATTACCAAAGATGCCAGGTCAGAGCTCAGCCCTCCACCTTCAGTGGGCCCAGTGCAGTCAGTGCTCTCAGACTTCTAATCCACCTACGCCAGGGCTCAGGAAACAGCAATTTTCCAGCTCTTCCAGAGAAAGCTAGGGACGGCGGTTTTCCCCAATTCCTCCTTTCAGGGCACTATTTTCCCACATGCAATCACTCCCTCTGATCATTTTAAGGCAGTGAGCATGCTGCCAGGGACTGGAAATGACCCTGTGGTTCACCAAGGGGCAAACCACAGATGAACACTTGCAGAGGTGGAGATGATAAGACTACTAACAAAATACTATCATCGTGATAGAGTAGGTTGACTGTCTGGGTCCCACACAGTGCCTGCCTGCACAGCAGTATATCATTCAAACATTTCCCCCCATTCACGCAATTCCATAAATGCTCATAGGTATCAGTTTTCTGTAAATACTGTGGACAGGCTCTGCCAAGCGATTGAGGCACCCATTTTCTGTATAGGTGCCTACATCCCAAGGCTGTCAGCGGGAGCATGCTAACTTTACCTGTTTGGAGTGGCACCCGGGAGGCCGATTTTAATTTCTGCTCAGACCCCTTCCCACACCCTGTCTGCGTGAA
Organism: Steatornis caripensis; assembly: GCA_013398225.1. Lineage (NCBI taxonomy): Eukaryota > Metazoa > Chordata > Aves > Caprimulgiformes > Steatornithidae > Steatornis > Steatornis caripensis. The sequence continues at coordinate 342,403 of VZSC01005877.1, read as the reverse complement.
GGAGGCAAGAATTGCAGGCTACATGTATTGGTTCTCCATAAAGTACCAGCAGCGGGTATAATTCACTCTGCCAGGCCTTTCTCCAGAAGTTATGGCCCAATTTAGACAGGAGGACAGTGGGAGCAGCAGATCTATAGACAGGGCTGTCGTACCACTGTGCCGTAAGAAGTTTTTCCACACTAGCCTGAGAGTCAAAATGGAAACCAATGGTCCAGGAGACAGATCAGAAGGGCACACAGGCCTGAGGTGGGTAAAGAGACAGAGCCCAGAGGAACGTAAAATTAGCGAGCTTTCATCATCTTTGTTATCTGTCTTGGTAGCAGGGCATTTGGACAAGGTTTTTTTTGAGATTTCCATGAGAGATCTTTGGACCGACTGACACGATGCTAATTCCCATTCTCTCAGTTCCTTCTGTGCCTGCGGAAGGTGAGGACAAATCTCCTAAATGCTTGAATGGGGTCTGGATCAGACCCTGCAGTGCCAGCTGATCAACTCCCCCGTGGCTCAGCCCTGCTCTTAACCTGAGCTGGTGCAAATTCTCACTTCGCGAACGGGACACACTTCCAACTTACTGTGAGGCGGCCTTGTTTAACTCAGAGCTTTTCTAACATAACAGTGTCCCTTGTGACACAACTGTACCCATTCACCTGGCTTCAGGCTTGTTAATAATTGAGAAATACTTAGTGGCACCTGTTGTGGAAGTACCAATGACTGATGCCAGTACAACCGTGTCCTGTAATGGGCTGGTGTTTACCTACAGATCCTTTCCTTTCAGATTAATAATTATCTGAGTAAGATTAATCTATGTGTGCCTTAAATATGAAAGGAAGATGGACTCAGCTCTCCTCTTCTCTGCTAGGAACTGTGATATTTGGAGAATCCACAAAATAGAAGGTGGGTTTGTAAATGAGCCCGTTACATAGCAGCCTGGTGTATGTACTCATAGGTTCATTTTTATTTTGTAGCAAGGACTTCCTTCTAAGGGGAGCGGGTTTTGACCTGGTTTACAGGCACTTTTAGGTTCAGCTGTAAATGGAAGTCTCATAGTGATGCTCTGATGATAAAATTCAGGAAGGACCTCATTCGAAAGCCACTAAAATGCAATGGAGAAACTCACCAAGCTCTGGATTATGCCCAGCCAGCTGGCAAGTGGGAAAGGCCCTGCAACCCAATTTGCTCTTGGACCGTTGCCTGTGAGTAAGCTGAATACCAATGGCAGAGGTTCACATGGGACTCCAATGCTCACATGGTATCTATGAAGTGTGGGTCTGCCCTAAGCGTCACAGAAAAGGACTGAGGAAGGTCAGAGAGGCGTGAACCGTTACCCTCAGCCAGCAGCTATATCTCTCTGACCAGTGGTTGTATCCATCATTGGAGATGAAGCACTGGAAAAGTGATCTCAGAGAGGCCACAGGGGTTTTTTGGAGGTGAAGGGAAAATCCTTCTCAATGGGCCTGCTCCCTCGGCTGCAGCACAATTACTCCGGCAGTTGGGGTGTGCTTGGAAGGACATGTAGCTAAATGCTTAATTCACTTATTTCTCTGGTTGAACTACGCCTATCTATTCAGCAAGCACAACCCTGCATCTCTCTAGCCTCACATGGGCACTCAATTTGTTTTCCTCTGTCGTTGCCAAGAAACAGTAGAGTGTTTTGCAACAGCTGGCTGGGAGCACCCACATCCCAGGGCAGCTGGAAGAGAGGACAAAGAGGGTCTCCTAGTAAAAGGTGGGAGCAGTGAATCACACTCCCTTGGGCAGAGTGGGAGTTTACCCCTAATCTCCCACATCCTGCATGGATGTCCCAGCCACCTCCTGCTCTGCTTATCGGCATGGGGGGAAAAAATTAACATCTGTGAAAATGCAAGCCACATTTTATTGTGTTAATTAATTAATTGTGTTAATTAATAGTGTTAATTAATTGTCCTTGCCCAAAATGTGGATTCCTGCTTTGAGTAGGAGGGGCATAGGTTTATAATTTTTACAGTATTAGCACTTTCATTCCCAAATGCTTCACTTCTTCTTAAAAAGGGAGGGAGGGGGATTGTTTTACCATGTAAATTACACTCAATGAAACAGGCACTTTTTAAAAGCAAATGTAATCACAACAACTTAGGAGAAGAAGTAGAGAAGTAGCACTTGTGTCATTGGAACTGCAAAGGGAATTTAAGTAAAATGGATAACTTGTGCTGGAGTCCAGATATGACGATGGCCCAGAGTCAGTCTGGTACTTGGAGGCAAGTTGCTGAACTGACACTGGGACAATTTACACCACAATTTGTTTTATTAGTGTCATAAAGTGCCCTATCTGAACTAGTGGTGAGGATTTAGGAGTTGGTTGATACTGAAAAAAATTGATGAATTGATTATGGTGTTTTTCAAACTTTCTGAACTGCCAGCACTGTTTTGTTTGTTCAGCATATCTACAGAAGAAGCCTATTTTCAGAATGGGTGGCTTTTTTAAACCTTCTTCCTCATTAACATGTTTTTCATCTGGCGAAGGCTGTAAAAATGCCATGTGAGTTCAGCCACCAACTGCGCCCCGTGAGTGGCAAATCAGCAACAACCGCTCCACAGGAGAGTCCTAGCAAATAGTTTGCAAGGCCTGCCTACACTAAACTGTGTTCAAAGGAACCAACACCAAAACATGGGAAAAAAAGGTCACCCAACCTTGTGGGCAAAGATCGAGGCTGAATCTAGCTAAGGATTTGCCCACCCTTTTTCTGCCTGGGGACTTGCCTGTCTTGGGTGTTGAATGATGTCTTCCAGAAACACGATGCTTTACTTCCAGCAGCACGGGGCTCTCACTGCCACAGGGTCACCCCGACTCAGGGCCACCCTGCAGGGGAGACGACCCCCCCCACCTTGCCCCCAAGCGACCAGCACCGACTGCTTCCTCCTGCAGTCAGGTCTTTTGTAAAACACCCTCTGCAAGCATTGATTTGGCCTCATTCTTTGCCTGAACTTCATCCAAGAACAGGATGAGGCAGTATGGCTGGAGGTGCTGTTTGGAAAACTTCGTTCATGAAATGTAAATACTTGTAGGTGATTGCACAGATAATATGGTCTCATGAAGGAACCGCTTGATGTGTCAGTGTTAATACCTGCATCCCTTCATTCCCCCGGTGTTTGTATGCACAGTACATATTTTGCTTATAGAATACAGAGCAGGGCTGTAATAGAGATGTCTTCAAGCTACATTTATTTGATGTATTTGTTTTTACATTATTTTTATGCTACTAGTGAATGGGCTGTTTGGGAATCAAAATGCCAAAGCTGAGGTATGAACAGGCTCGCTCATCTCCATCCCCCATCATCCATGATAAAGAAATCAGAGTGTATTGATTGTGGCAGAGAGGGGAACAGTGTATGCAGTACTAAGTATGCAAGTCCATGCCAGTCATTTAACACCTTGGAAAAGGTGGTATTTTTGCCTTAACTTTCTGTGAAGTTTAAAGCTGCGCTACGTCTTCTGGGACAGCAACATGTCTTTCGGGAAGACACAATGGGAAATACCTTTCAGTAAGCGTAATTAACAAGCAGCTTCATCAAATAGTGGTGATTATGTGTCCTTCAAGGTTGAAAAATGGCAAGGAAAAGACATATTTCATTAACCAGCTCACTGCAGGCATCCAGACCTCTACAAAGAGGGATCCTGGCAAGGCTAGTCCCAGGGCTGTCAGTTCCTAAAGTGTCAGCATCTCGTTGTGTCCCAAGAGCATTTCTCCCTGGTCCTGGTGACTTCGGCACGTTTGCTGGCTATGGCTTTAGCAACCGCAGCCCCAGGAGCCAACTGGGGCAGCTTGTCCTCTCTGCGCCCCAGTGAGAGGCTGCCGCTACAGCTGGGCTCGCCTGCACGCAGTTTAACAACACGCCAGGGCTGCTGCGAGGCATACCCCGGGGTTTACTTCTGTTTTGGAGATGCCAGGGTGAGTGCCGATGCTTGGTTAGCCTCAACTGAACACAAAAAAAAAGCTTGATTTCAACCAAGTTAAATGCACGCTCTGCCACTTGCATGCTTCTGGCCAAATTGCTTCCAGGCAGTGGCTCATCCCCCGCATGGAGGCTGCGGCCAGGGCAGCCCCACACCTCTGAGATCCCAGACCCCAAAGCGCCTCTCCCTCTCTCTGTCACAGCTGCTGCTTCCTACAGGTTCTAGTCTTTTTGTCTTTTGTCCTCCTGGACGAGGTTAGCCAGACTGAGCCTGCCTCCCACCGGGGAGAAGCTGCTGAAGACCCATTACCCGCGTCGTGCAGAGCACGAGGGATTTGCATTTATCACTGCCCCGTGTGTTTAGACCCTGTTGAAAGTGCTCCTTATCTCTCTCACCCATTGAGAAAGGGATGTAATAACTTGCAAGTCCTTACTGATACCCAGGATACCAACACTGCTCTTTCCAACCAGTCTGTGACATTGCGTCCGTCACCTTGGCCTCAGCCATGCGGGAGCTCTGCTCAGACCACGTCCAGGTAGGTGAACATGAATTACATATCTCTGCTTTGAAGCGGAAGATTTTATTATTTTCTCTATGGTTATAAAATACACTCTTAGGTCTGCATGTGCTTTATCCTTCTTTCATGCTGGGAAATGTGAAAAACAAGGCCTGAGCATTTAAGAACAAAGAATTTGTGTGTATGTTTAGGTTTGAGGTGAACATGTGAAAAACTTGCCTCCAGCTCCTAAAATAAGCTGAGGAGGTGTCACCAGTCTGTGATATGCAACCGCCCAAGGAAAAAACATATTTGCACACGAAAAAGCGTGTGCTAACAACAGATTTGTGCTAATTGATCTGTGCATGTACAAACAGATTAGACTCATGGGTGGACAGACACATGATAGATAGATAGATAGATAGATAGATAGATAGATAGATAGATAGATAGATAGATAGATACCAAAGATAGATAGATAGATAGATAGATAGATAGATAGATACCAAACAGACAAAAAATGGAAAACTGCAATATAAATGGACAACAGCATTTAAAAAACACAAGCAGGTGTTTGGTTTTATGGTGCGTTTATAACAGGCTATTCATATGCCTGTACCTCTTGTGGCCTAGTGCAAAAAAGCTAAGTGAGATCTGCAAGGAGAAGTAACACCTTTTATCAGACCAGCTGACAATAGCTTGAAAAAAACAGGTATAATGGGACACACAAACCCTTCCTCAGGCCAGCGGAGAGGTTTTTGTTCAGATCCGTCAAAAAGTCAATGCACCCATTAAACTTGCCTGTTTTTCATGACTTTCAGTGCTTACGATTGCTGTCAGGCCATGGGATGCAACCATCAGGAACAGCTGACGAGGGACCCTGCACACCCAGGGATGCCCGTGCAGTGTGTCCCGCTCCCCTGCCATGACGCTCACTCCTGCAGCCAGAAGCTCCCTGCCAAGGGCTGATGCCCAGTCTGAAGCCAGTGCTGCTGGAACAACTTTTCCATGGAAAATGCGGACTTGTGTGGTTAGATGCGCTCCGCAGGGATATGGCTGGGAGGTCAATGGTCTCCAGCAGATTCCTCGGTTTCCTCCCTGTACTTGGAACCACGCTCCGGAGCTGCCCAGGTTCCCCAGTTTGCCCAGTTTGCCAGGATGGAAGTGGCCCAGAAAGGCTGGGAGCCTTGAGGGTCTCACAAGGTTGGTAGCACTTCCCTTCCTTGGATCTGGGCCGACCTGCTAAGGAGGGTGCATTTGGGGTATCCTGAACTAGAGGATGCTTATATCGGAGCAGGAGCTTAACTCAGTGTTCGTCCCTTTGGGGTTTCCCAGATATCAACCAGTGCACCACCAGTGACTTCCACAGTGTCCAAATAGGTTTGAAAACCTCAAAATAAATTTTTTGGACTTCTGGGCAGGGGGCTGGAAATTGTAACTTCTGGTTTGGACCACATTTTTGTGGAATGAGGTTTTTTGGGGTTGTTGCGGACATTCAGGAATGTCCTGTAAACTCGCTGTTCCTCGACACGTTCCTTCCAGAGCCCTTCCTCGGGAGCAACTCTGCAGACTTCTCTGGGCACACTGCCAAATGTGGGGGACGCTTTCCCAGGAGCACAGAAGAGAGGTGCAGAGGAGCGTTTGGATTCTCTCCTGTCTCTATATCTGTACCAAGAGAAGCTAAAAAAAGAAATGCTTCCATACCTACGGTCACACTAAATATAACCATCTAGCTGGTTCTATATATACACATTTTTAAAAGCATGACATGCAATACTTGCAAAGAGATGAGACTGGAGAATAAATTACGATGCCAGAGGGCCAGAGCTGTCAGTCACTCCATGCATGGTAAACCACTGATTGATTTGGTGCTAGAGAATGGCTGACTTTTCTCTTTGTCTTCCTCTGACATCACAAAATTATCGTATTTTCTGTTTTACAAAAAAAACACCCTAAAAATAATAATAACTTATGTCATCTGAAATCTCGGAGAGTACGAAGGATGCGGTATAGAGGAGATTTTGGTTCATCTAGGGTTAAAAGCCCCAGACAGCAGCACCAGTGATATCAGTCACTAATAGTAACCTTTCATAGCTGCATGCATTAAGGTGGTATTGGATGATAAGGCTGAAGAGCGAAGCAATCTGTTGGGCTACAGCTGAAAATAGAGTAACTGCTGCTGAGGGAAAAACTTCATTCCCTCCCTGGCTCTTTCTTCAGAAATGAAAATGCAGGGAGCGGTGCTGAGGGAATGAAAATCTGATTTCCCACTGCTAAGAGACAGGGTGGCACTTGTGAGGATTTCAAGGTCATGGTGGCGATGCTATCAGTGCTGATGGGGGAGCCAAGCAGACAACAGGTGAAGGCGTTACGGAGGCAGCAGTGCGCTGCCGAGGGAGATCACCCGACAGCTGTGGCAAGCTGCCTGCTGGGGGGCACCTTCAGCCCTTGTTTCCCACGTGGGTGCGTGGGAACCTGGCTGTCGAGGTGACAGTCAGGAGGGGTGAGAGGCGAAGCAGCCTCAGCTACTGTGGCCGTAGCTAACTGGGGTGTTCATGGTCATACTGTGCACAAGGACTCCTCTGCTCACTTCTTTAGCTCCTTCCCCTTTGTCCCTGGCCACCTCCCTGCCTGTGTTTGCACGCTGGCACATAGGAATGACACGAGCTAGTGTCATCTAGATAGTACATGTAACAGCCACAGCAGCGAGGACACAGCAGCAGGGCCGGTGGCATGTGCCAGCCCCCAGCCTTTGAAGAGCTCTGAAGCCATCACACCCAGGTGGTTGCACCCAGGTGAGAGAAGGGGTTAAAGAAGTTCTGATGTATACAGGGTTACTTAACGATCACTGTGCATACCAGGGAACCAAGCTGATAAGGGATGCTTAGCGCTTTGTTAACGATTGTGCAAACTTTCCTAACAAGGACTGGGGAGTCGCCTCACCAGCACGGAAAGTCCTTACAAACAGAACAACCGGGCAGTGACTAAGTGCAGGGTCCCATTAGAAAAGCCTAAGGACCAGCTAAAAACCGAACCTGCGGTTTTGATAAAAGCCAAAGGGAACAACTGAGTCTGCGCAAGAACA
>VZSC01005877.1:295118-334542 GCA_013398225.1 Steatornis caripensis | reverse complement strand
CGTATTGGGAAATCTTATGAATATGTATGCACAACGTGTATAAATTGAAGCCAAGCTACTACCCTGGGCGCGCAGGACTTTGGTGGGACTGCTTTCCGCACATCACAGGGACGGACAAGGTCCTCGCCTGCGCAGCGCAAGGGCCCAGTGATGGTGGCTGCAGCCACCCACCATCACACCCACCAGGCGGTCCTCACGCATCCTCTTCGCCCTCCGCTGCACACTGTCCCCATCCGTACACCTCCTCCTGCTGCAGGAGGGTCCTGAGATGTCAGCAGCGCAGTCAGTCTGGGAAAAAATTCATGTTTCCTTTAATCATACGGATTCAAAAGCAAATAAACAAAATGACAGGGAATCGGGAAGCTCGATGAAGGCCAAGTGAACTCTGTTGGTGTCTCAAAGACAGTGCAGTCTCAAAATTGCAGCTCTGTCAGTAAAAGGTAGGGATTTGAAGGCAGGACCCCGTGTTTCCATTGATGCCTTATTCCTCCAATTGTGTTCCAGCAACAACTCTAATCTTGGGCAAAGCACTTACCAGCTTGGCACCTCTGATTACTCCTTTTCACGTGACAAAGAGAAATCCTAAACCACTTCACAGGCTTGTGTTAGAGTTTTGTAACTTGGAGATCCCTGGCTGGCTGGTACGGCAAAAGGGACATCTACACCAGAGGTGCAAATATACACAGAGCTGGTTCAGGGAGTACAACAGCTGGTTTTTGCAAAGAGGCTACTTGAACTGAGGGCAGCAGCATGAGCAAGGGTTGCACAACACGGTCAGGATATGTTCCAAGGTGATACTGTGGCTTTGCTTAACTAAGGCCTTTCTAGAGGGCAATGGAAAGTTCACCTTGTTAAGAACTGGTACAAAGCATTCAGGAACCCATGAGTTTATTCTGGACCACCTTCCCTAAATTATCTGATTTGGGTGAGGAATTAAAAAATGCCATTTAGCATGGCAACAAGCACTCTGACCTACTGCTTGTTTTTTCACCAGTCTTTTTAGTCCTCATACGCTCTTGCTTTCCAAACTCCAGGGCTGATCTGGACACTTGAAAGCCTGCAGTCAAGGGTTTCTCTGATTATGCCAACACTCAGCAACCCCACTGGCAGAAATACTTACAGATTCTTGGTGCTCTTTTGCAATTAGGGAACAAGTATATTCTTGCAGTTTGAGCACTGGGGAGGCACGTGGGAAATATGGATTAAACACTGGCTTCGACAAAACCTTCTTTCAGAAACTTCCATAATGATGAATCTTTCTGTAAGTACTTGTACTCCTGAATTCCACGTGGCTCCTATTCCACACGCCGTGAATTTTCCCCATGACACCTGTATAAACTTTTTTGGTGGTAGTGGCTACCTGACCTGCTCTGAGCCCTGAAATCTTAGCTGTCCCTCACAGCTATCACTACTCACCTCTTAAATGAGTATTGCGCTTCCTTTCTTATATTGCATACACAGCAGTCCTGAGTATCACTCGTAAATTCTGTGCATGATTTTTGGACAGACACTGACATACTTCTCATCGTACCCATAGGACTAAGAAGCTACGGGGACCTAAGTAATCTTGCAATGTGAGTGGGAAGGGAGCTAGGACCAGTCTTATATGATATTTTGTTTTGTTGGGTTTTTTTCCTAGTGCTTTTCTCTGTTTCTCGGTTTTCTATTGCCCCTTGCTGTGAAATTGAGGACTGCCAGAGGCTGACACCAGGATGTTTTCCTGGCTGCTAATTTGTAGCTTTAAATAAAAAGGAAAGTGAAGCCAACTTGTAAGGCCGCGTAGGGCTGGCGCTGTTCCAGCGGGGATCAGCAGGAACGCGAAGGCGCTGCTTACCCCACACTGGTCCTGAGCACTGGGGAGCCGAGCAAATAGCTGCTGTCACTGTGCGCCGTAACTGCACCCTGCAGACCTGAAACACCCTGCCTAGTGAGGCAGGCAACAAATCCTCTGACCCAGAGGTAGAAATTGAACGGAAAAAATGCAACCAAGCAAAAGACAGCTGCAAAAATCCTGCTGTCCTGCCACCTTTTGCCAGTTTTCTGAGGTAAGGTCCTGAAGGCCACATCCTGAGCAAGGGAAGCCCAGCGCAACTTCACTGGGACCACAGCAGTGCACTCTGCTGCTGCTGCTTGTGTGTGTGAGGATCTGAGGAGAAGAAAAGGCTATTGCTTGTGTAGGGGCAAGGAGTATTGGAGGAATCATGTAAGAATTAGCGTGAGCGCAGCTCCCTATACTTAATTTTTGACCGAGAGCCCTAGGTGTAGTGGACAGGACTTTATAAGTGTAAATCCAGTAAAATAGTCCCCTGTTGGACGCTGAACAAACTGCATGCCTGGCAAAACAGTTATTACAGCTGCACTACTTTCACCATTGCCTTTTTCAACCAAAAATTTCCTTGTAGCATGGGCCAAAGTCTTTTTCCTTGGTAGAGCTTTCCAGCCAACACTATTATAGCATTAAACAGACAGCATCATATTTAAACATGGAAATTAGGTTTCTGCTAGTTTCTGGGCTTGGTCGGAGGAAGACAGGCACCACACCATTACTTTAATACAACAAAATGTTTCAAATAGGACTTTAAAACCTTTTCTAAAGTCCCTGTTTTAAGAAATATCACATCATGACTTTCCACATCAGCAAAGCACACAAGCTATTGCTTGTGAATAGGAGTGAATCAGTTCCCAAGCAGACTCGCTGCTCATTGTCTAGCAGTCTGCTGCTGGCCATGCCAGGCTGTGGCTTGCAGAACATCAGTGACCTGTGAGGCCAGGAGACATGATCTCCAGCTAGGCTGCACACCACATCAGGACAGTTACCCAAAGCAGTCCTTGTAGGCGGCACGTGTGGTAGCCCCAGTGCAGGGACTTGGCTTCTCCCTGGCTACAGTGACCTCACATGACAGGTATGATCCAGCACATGGCAGTGGCCTGCATGCCATGGTCTGTTTGGCATGGTGAGCAGTGATAAAAAGGCTTTGGGCACCACTGGTCTAGGTTATTATGGTCTCAAACTGGGCTGCGTTCCCAGCCTCGCTTGTAGCATGCAGGAGGGTATAGTGCAGGAAGGACAGTCTTAGGGTGACAGCATGAGACTAGAAATTAGGGGAATTGGTTCATTTTGTGGATCAGCCATCAACTCCCCACATGATGTGAAAACCAGGCCTCTCTGCCTACAGTCACGTAGAAGGAAAACTTTCCACTAACACAGACCATGGGCTGTAGCAAGTACCCGAGGGAAAATCAGATCCTTCCCAGACATGCCCTGCCGTTTTCACTGCTGTGCTGCCTCTTTCTGCCCTCCAGAAGGGATGTAGTGCTGTAGTATAAAAAAAGCATGTCCAGCATTTAATCCAGCTGCACGCGCACACTGTCAGCAAGAAAGCTTGTGGCACCTGCTGCTCTCCGTACCCCAGCATTTCCACTTCTAAGGGTATCCAGATTTTGTGGTTATCTTTCTTGGAGCCCCTCAGTGCATGCTGAGATTTTAATGCCTGAAAAATGTATTGAGGAATGAGCCTCTTCAGTACAGACACACCCCCTCAGGTATCTCCTGGGTCTCCTGCGGGATCAGACTCTTCCCTACGTTTGCTGCTGGTGTAAGTCTGTGCCAGCAGGACAACTGCCACAAAGATTAAACTAGGGCCAGAATCAGCTCAAGGTTTTGATTACTTAGGCCAGGCCTTAAAGAAAGTGGTGGAAATGGAGAAGGGAGGATGTACCCAAGCAGCTCAGCAAGTATCCTGGGCTAGCAAGGGCTCTGAAGGTGTGCTGCACACCACCACCCAGCACCGCAATGAGTAGCACAAATGCACCCAAAGCTAAAACTCCCGGAGAGCTATGCTATCTCTGTTTTTCCCATGGTCTTCCTCTGCAAATCAAACCCACAAATTTCACTTCTTAATTCTATTGCAAGGTTTGAAGGGAAGAGGGGAGAAGCGATGTTAGGGGTAACCCAGAGCCTCAGGCTGGTGTTGTCAAATCCCAGAGGAAAGGAGCCAGGAAAGGGAAAAGGGGAAGTGGGAGGAGAGCTGGCGTTCCTGGAATTGTTAGCTGCACATACAGGAAAAATAATATTGCCCTCCCTTTCTCGGTAGCAGAACAATCAGCGATGGAGGTGCTTCACTGTAAACACTGAAAACATGTATATCTTCAGTGATATGCCTACAAGTGTCCATGCTTGTGACAGCGGCTGAGGAAAAGGCTGCATTCTCTTAATTCTGAATTATTTGCCAAAGCCGTATATTAGATAGAGAGCAAAACGTTAATAACCACATCCTCCCTCATCCTCTCGTTTGCACCCAAAATATTAACCACTGTGGAGTTTTCAGACAGTTCCACTGCCTTTACATCCCACGGAGCGCCTGAAGCTCCCAGGGCACTATACAGAGGACAGTCAGCCATGCTCCACCCACACTGCTGCCTGCTTCCGGAAGATGGAGATGTTCAGATGTGACTCCAGATGATTTAATAAGGAACAGAGATATGATAGGAATGTTGCCTACTTTTTATTAAAAACAATCTCTAGGTAAGAAATCCAGGACAAGATGGTTCTTTCTTCCCCAATTATGTTTTGCAGGACAGAAAATGCAAATGAGCAAAACAGTTCTTTTGGTTAACAAACTGGTTTTAAAATTTCTCATTCCTCATTTGTTTGCAGTCTCCCTTTCTGTGCACATCATAATGTTACTGCACCTTTAGGTTCAATTTTTCTCAGTTTCAAAGAGAAAATGAGTTTCTATCTTGCAACACTTTATGAGGATGCCAAAGACGATACTTGTGTGTATTTCATCAATCTTAATCTTATCTTCTGCAGAATTTCCAGTAATCTCTGTGAAAACTTTGTAGAATTGCCCCCTTCATCTGCTGAAGAAACACAAGGCCAAGAGCAGAAGCAGTGACTCCAGATCCCTCAAAGACATCCTGATTATCAGACATCCTGTTAGGTATGCTGGGCCAAGTTTAGTCCCGCTGTAAACTAATGCGACAGTGTTTAGAGGAGCCTGGCTTACATCCACTGAGTATCTGTTTGGCTCTGTTTGCTTAGATAAGTGATCTCAAGCAAAACAATATTCATTTTGGGGGATTTCTTTATAAAATCAGCCAATTGTCTTTCATATGGCGTTCACAGGTTTAACTCCAAGCCTGTTGAACTCAACACAGGTTCTCTCATTTCCATGGGCTGTACAAGAGGACTCTTATGGACACTGTGACTGTCATTTGTCACAGTTTTCATCTGCTTCTTTCTTGCAGATTTTTAACTTGGACCAACCTAAATTTCCAAGAGGAACTCATCTACCACCTTGCTGAGGTAAGAGTCAAAACAATACAATAATTTGATTATAATGGAACAGTTTAAGACCCAGGGAAACATGGGATTAAAATCTGATCTGCCACCGGCTCCCAGTATGACACCGGATAAGCCACTTAGGCCTGAGTTTATTGCACTTAATTCTTGCTGTATCAGTGGAAGTCCCTGTGATAGGAGGCGGTCTAAATTAGGAAGCTATGTTGCCATGAGGGCCAGTGAAGGGAGGAGCTGGGAGCCTGAATAAATCACCTTCCTCTGTTGTTAGTGTTTCTCCATGGACTACGTAGAAAACTTAGTCTGCTAGCTTAGACCTTTCTGCTAGGTGCCTAAAGGGACATATGAAGAATCCAGGCGTTGACCTTTACATGAGGTTGTTCCAAATGTGTAAAGAGATACTTAGCATTTAGTCCACACAGTAGCACTGTGAAGATAAATATTATATATAGTGAAGTAATGAGATCTGTCCTTCTGTTCCAGATAGAGAGGTGGACGGCTATGTACCATTTAGAAGAAAATCTAAAGGTTAGTTTGAATGCTGACACAGAAGTTGGCCTGGGTCTTTTAAACCTGCGCACGATCTCCTTGCGTTTCAGAATATTAATGAGCCTCTAGAACAACGGCATAACTGTGTTTTGTAGCCAAGATGATTGAAGGTCAGAAAGAGAGAATATTACCTCTTCCGACAAGCCTTTCCTTTCTTTGGAAAAACACAGTTTGAGATTGAAGCCTGAGATTAAATCCAAAAGTCCACATTTGGGGTGATTTGTGGAATTCAGTGCGAGCATTTGCAAAACACTCATGTTTACGTTTCACCTTGCCTCTTGTTATCTTCCATCATGAAACACAGGTTTTAGAGCACAACTACAATCTTGCTGCACTCTCTGTGCTTTTATGAGCTTTTGATCATTTTAATCACTGTATTTAAGAGTAGCTTGATCTATTTTTTTCAACTAATTTGACATTCTACAAGGTAAGAAGGTAATTAGTGATGTCCGCTCTACTGAAATAATACGGTGTTTCACTTGTTCCCCCATGAGCTTTACAGTTTGGCTATAGCCATTATTAGAGAGAAAACAATGCTTCCTTCTTAAAGAATGAGAAGTAAAAGACGACTTTGGGTAACCTGATTACAGAGCTTGCTCACATTTTGTCGTAGTGCTGTATTTCATGCAACACAAGGAATGAATTTTAGCTTTCCGGTGCCCTGGTAGGTCCTGCTGCTGGAGCGGCCAGTGCTGGTTACCTACTCAGCTCTCTCTCATGTGTGTCTGCTGACCCTGTACTCTTCTCTTAGCAATAGGCTCAGGTACCTGGCTAAAAACTAGGTTTCTAGTTTGGGGCATGGTTTTGCACCCCTAGGATGCTTTAAGCAGGAGGTTCTGCTGCTTTACTGCCTGATCTTATCTGAGTCGCTTAGAAGGTACCAGCTATCTGAGTATTACCTAGTTACTCAATTTGTGTGCGTTTGTGCATGCTTTCATAAAAGATAGGAACTGTATTGGGGGGGTAATACTTTCACCTTCCCAAGAGGACTCTAGCTGTGTGACCTGACAGTGTTACGCTGCTTGTTGCGGAACAACACTGATCTGCTGCCTCTTGAGCAGGGAGACTGACCTTTGTTTAGATAAACCATCTGCTTTCTCTGCTCTCTGATCTACAGCCACAAAGGAAAAGGAGTGGCCGCAAAACTTCAAAAACCTAGAAACATTTAAGCCTGTATTTGCTGAGGTGCCTGGGATCCCAGCCTCCCCTGGGAGGTGGTGACTAAATCAGAGCTCTCCAGTGCATTCCCTAGGAGGAGATGCTTTTGCAGTCAGCCAGGCAGTTTATTTCCTCTGCAATCCAGGCTCCACGCACTGCTAGGGGAGGGGTGGACGGCCTGCCCTCCGCAGCGATGGAGGCTGCTTCAGAAGCTCCTTTCCAGGTTTTGATGATCAGCACACTTTCCAGCACCAGCAGCACTGGACCGCAGCTCTGGTAAAGCATTTGTGATCCCTCCCGCAAGTGCCCTCTCACCCTTACCTTTTGCAAAAGTTCAGGTAGTCCGTCCCTCCCCATTTTTTTTTTCACGGCACTGCTGTGAAATGAGATGCTATGAGGTCAGCACTGTGCCACAGAGCAGTCACCTTCCTTGCTTAGTGCTTGTAAGTGTAATGGTGGGAAGCATTTGAATGTATCGGGATTTCCCTTTCCCCGGGCTGTCCCGCAGGGCATGAGCTGCTGTGTGTCACTGCCCATTAGAAACTGGAGGGCAGCCAGGTTTCACTGGGCAGATTAGTCTGGGCTAAGAGCAGCAGAGTGGGAGGCGGGGGATGCTTAACTCATCGGGATATCCTGGCCACTGTTCCTCTGCTCTCCCCAGTTTCCTTCTCTCCAAGGTGGTAGGCTGCTATAGCTGAGAAAGCAAATTGGCGAGAGGGTTCAGGTCCATCTCAAGACACCTCAGGTCTGTCTGAGGGCAAGGCAGATGTATGCCGCTTCCCTAAACTTCCAAACTTTTATTTCTTTTTAGAAGTGGAATAGCTGCTCCTGCTTGTATAAATCCTGCAGCCTCCCTAGCAGGTGCAAAGAGCCTCACGTGTAGCACGCACAGCTCTTCGGAGCATTGCAGGGCTTTATTAATTCATTGCATCTATATTACAGTAGTGTGCAGAGTTCCCAAAGAGTTTCCCAGGCATCGCTGTGCAGATGTCAGACTGCAGCAGCCAAACACAGCCCCAGAGAGGTTGGTGAAGGCGCCAAGTCTTCCAGCTGCTCTTGCCAGCCAAGAAGTGACAACTCCAACACTCCTGCAATCAGTTTATGCCAGTAGGGATTGAGTGTGTGACCAGAGCTGCTCACACCACTGTGACCTACAGTCCCTGACTGTTTTGCTTGTAGAGTTAGGAACAAAACTAGGGTCACTTGTTACTGCACAAGGTCTATCAAAGTCCTGGTGTCTAGCAGTCACGGGATGAACTGCTGATTATACCACAAATTTTGTTGTAAATGAAAGGCCAAACCACGCCTGCTCCCTAAGTAATAGGATTTCTTCCATCAGCACATCTTAAGCGAAACATTAGCCTGTCCATTAGGTCAGGAGGCAGATGGCTGCATGTGGACAGACAGTTGTTAGAAGAGCAGTGTAAGATTCTTCTAATTCAAGAGCTGCTGAGGTGTTTGATCCTGTACTAAAGAAACCACATACTTCAAAGGCAACAGGATCTAGGCCTGTAAGTGAAGATAGGGAAAAATCAATCCACCTTATCAAATAAATGTGTGGCTGGAAGCATGTGTCTAAGACACTGATATATTTCTTTTTATGCATAAGACTTAACAGTCTGGCGAGAATCTGCATTTTTTCATTAGAATGAAATCCTGGGGAGCCCCTGAGCTTTACATTATCAGACACTCCGGCCCCCGAGTTGGTGCCTGCGGTGCCCGCAGGAGCCCTCGCTGTGGCCATGTGCTGGGATCTTTGTCACGACCACCTTGCTGTCCTCTCCTCTGCCTCCCTTTGCTCTTATGAACTGAGAGCCAAGTTTCAGCAAGGGCCATATCCACAGCACCTCCATGCTCAACCCCTGAATATCTTAAGCGTTACATAAAGAACACGGTTGTTTTTCTACGGAGAGAAGGCTTTGCATTTGCTAGCTTCTTGCTGCAATAAATTGGCAGATGATGTCCTAATGAGAACAATAATGCACCCACCGATCACTTATGTGCTCTTTTGCAGCTTGTGAAAGGCTCTAAAAGCTTTCACCAGACAGGTTATCTGATTTTTAGGGAGTGTCCCTAGCACTGTTTACTCTAGACAGGCAGAAGCCTGTTTTTACAGTGTGTGGTTGCTGGGACAATTAAGGTCAAGCTAAGTGACCAATATCTAGCTAGACCCAAGAAGCGCCTGATTCCAGCCGATTTCAGCAGCGGAGGTTGCCTCAAAGCAGCGTATCCAAACCGAGTGCTTCAATATACCGCTTAATGGGTGGCATGCTGGGGTGCAATCAATTGGTATCAAATGTGCTGTGCCGTTTCACACCAGCTGAGGGTCAGCAACGGTAATTGTGTGCATACTGATACTAGCTGTATTCTCCTGACAAAGTGGTCTGTGTTCTCGAGCCTTTTCCTCTACTCAGAGATATGCACGCAAGGGACAGAGTTGCGCTTCAATTTGCACAATTGTTTCCACTTGTTCAATTCTCTAGCTACAGTCTCGTGACCATCTTTACTCTTTGTTAAAAAAGTTATTTGGCAGCTCAGACGAACCCCCGTGGGAGGTTATCACCAGGTTGCGATTAAAATTACCCACCAAACAGCTGTTTCTTCAGAAGAAATGTATTGTTTCATTAATCCGTAAGCCCACAGCAACTAAAATTGGGTTTTGAAACAACAACAAAAAAAAGCTGTATGCATCCTATCTCACCGTTTGGCTTGCCATTTCCCATGTGTTTTGCTTGTCTCAGTCACCTCTTCCTGCAGCATCTCAGTCTGAGCGACTGAATTGACAGGTGATCTTTTAGGACTTTCAGCATACCTTTGTCTACTTTAGGACCCAAATCATGGTCTCTACTTATTTATGCATCTTTATCTGAAGGGGAATCGACTCGATTTTAATTGCATATGAACTGGATGATAATAAAACGTTAATTGCTTTTTCTGCCCATGAACTGATCTGTATCTGGCAGAATTTGCCCTTGATGATCCCATAACATTGGCACAATTGCAAACAAATAAACATGGACATAGAATCCAGGTTTCTCTCCCATTGTTCCCAGGCTGCTCGATGATTTTTCGTTTCAGCAGCTGCATGCAGCATCACTGATGTGGAACTGCTAGGCACATATGCTAATATCACATACCTGCTATACTGGCCATCTCTACCTGGGAGGTAATGTGGGATTTCTTCCGGACAAAGGTGGTGTCTTTTTTCTGCAGGACTGAAATCTTCCTTCTCTTTGATTAAACCACCTAGAAATGGCCCACTCGCCTACCTCAGAGGAATCCTAGGTTCACAGTACCTGCCAAAATGTGGAGCTGCTCAAACATGTATCTGTCATCCACAGCTTTCTATGTCCTGCAACATACCTACTGCTGTGATAACTGAGCACGTGTCAAGATACTATATTGCTGTCCATGGAAATGGAAGTCCTCTCAAATTTATCAACAGAGAAGCTTACATTGCTGCCTGGCAAGTTTCTCAGCTTTTGTGACTCAACCTTGACCTCTAAGAATCTACTTCTCAGGGAGAGAAAGCAGCAAATTCTCCTTGCAGATTTAATCACTCTGTCTCCTCTGCTGCAGGCTCTGACTCACAAGATGGTAGAGATATCTTTAGCCCAGACAAAATCATCTGAAAGCAGTCACTGCTACAAGACACAGAGCACACGCTTGTGCCGTAAGTTGGCTTTGGCATCCCAAGTTCCTAAACAACACCCACAGTGAAGGGGAAAACTCACCACCTGAGGCCACCAGCTGATCACCTGTGTCAGTAGGCCACCTTTTGGACACTAAGACTCTGGTCCAAGTGCAAGACACTCTTTATCCCTTCTACTCTGCCTTTGAGCTTCAGAAGGATGCTTACAGCCTTGCAAAAAAGCCATGATACAGAGGTATCAAGTGATATTAGACTGCAACTAGAAACCACCAGAGGCGAGTGCTGAAAGATTCCTGTCTCTTAACACTAAATCACTCCATTATAACTTCCATTAAAAGCAAGTGTGATGTGTCCTGTGCATTGTTGTCTTTCTCAGTTAATGCTTTTCATGTTTAAGGCACCTCCCTTTCTTTTTCCGGGCGCTCCGTGTTTCCCAGAACACATCCCAGAGACAGAGCCAATTCTGTTGCTGAGACACTACGTTTCTCACCTGCTGATTGCAATTAGCCATTGCGAGCTGTGGCCTGGTGAGCTGCTGAAGAGCTAACAAGAAGCGGAGACCAGCAGGAGGCCTTGGCAGAGCGTATGCTGTGAATAAACAAGAAATACGGTGCTGTGTTCCTGAGGTGGATCCACCACCAAACAAGGTTCCCACATCCCCGTGTGTGTGTCAAAGTCTGCTTTCAGAGGCTCAGATTGCTCCTCACTCTCACACACCGCCATGTTTGCCAGAAAGGATATGTGGGGAAATAAAGCTTAACGTAGGTAAAAACAAACACAACTATCGTCTCCTTAAGAAATCCTCGCAGTCACCCCTATCCTCAGGCAGGGATCATCATCATCACAACAGAGAAGCTACCTCTGATTATGGTGGTTGCCATATCAGCTGCACCACCACAACTAGGGACACACCACGTGAGCTCTGGAGGTGGGCAGAGCCACCCTCATCCCCTGCCAGCTGCTGGGGTCCTGCCCAGCCTGCTGTGTGCTCAGACGCATCCACGTGGACTTTGAAGCACAGTTCCCAGTAGTCTTCACATTGTTCCTCGCCTTTTTGCAAAGAAGTCTATAGTGATGCTAATTATCTGTTGGGGCCAGGTAGGTTTTCATTTCAGATCTCCAAGTGAAACTTACCAGAAGGCTGTGGAGATAAGTCAACCTTCCTCCACGTGCCGCATAAAACCCTCTCGGCATTCTTTCAGATGTTCATTAACTGCCCAGCACAGATGATGCGAGGCAGGCATGCACCAAGCCATTCCTGAAAACATCAGTACACGCCTATTTCAGAGGAAATTTTGGGAATAGAAATTATGACCCGTGGTCTATACTCCCATAGCAATGGGAGGCTGCATCTACTCAAAAATTCTTAACAACTCCCAAGCTAATGCATGAAGAATGCACATGCTACTAAGGTGTTTCCCAGGACATTCTTCTTACTAATTATTTTTAAAAGCAGTAATAAGGTTTGTCCTTAAAACTAGAGAACAGAGCAAGGGTGAACCTCAGACTGAAAAGAAACTTGTCCTGGTTTGACCCAATGCCATATTCTATGCCATACACATTATGCTCAGTACAGAACTGAGTGATCACAAGGGTCACCCCCTCTCCTTTCATGGCCAGGGGCCTGAGGGCACTGATGGGCTTTAATGGCCCTGAGTAGCCTTGCCTGGTGCTTCCACCCACACCTATGGCCTGGGAGCCTATTTCATCCCAGCATGGGGCTGTTAGTAGATGTTCTGGTGATGTCGTAGGATACTGCTCTCCAGTTCTGCCCAAGCTCCTTGCTCAAGTGTCAGAGGAGGACTCTGCACGAGTCTTCTCTCTCCAATCCTGATCTGAACATTCCTGAATACAGTTCCCACCTGCTGCCGAGTACAGTCTGGGACTTTCCTGGGGCATGCCCCACAGCATCCAGGTGACATATTCATCATTGGGGAAGGGGAGCTCGATATCAGTTTTGTATGTATTTGTATATATTTTGTTATTATTATTCTTATCATTATAATACATTATTATTGTAGTTAGATTAAAGCTGTTTTAACTTTTCCAACCTGTAAGTCTCTTTCCCTCCTTTTAAGGAGGGAGGGGGTTAACAAAGAGCATCTGTCGTCTGTTTAATAGCTAGCCCAGCTTTAAACTGTGACAGAACTCCACCACCTCCAGGCCCCAGGGACCTCAGTGGCCTGCCAACAGTACTTGTGTGTCATGCCAGCGCAGCGGCCCAAAGGATGTCAGGCCCTCTCCTCCTCTCACCCTTGGAGCTCCACACAGAGGAGATGGCACCTCTCCATGCTCCAGGGGCAGGACTACGGGATGTGGAAAGGGGCCTACGTGACACTTAACAATCAGCAATTCTTTTATGGAGTGCAGGGAGACTTTGTGCAGGCTGGCTGGGTATCCCTTTCCCACCAGTGGGATGCCCGGATGCTTTGCCCCCTCATAGCTGCTGTCAAGTGCAGGAGGCTATGCCACTTCCAGAGAGCTGTGTTAGTGGTGGGTCACTAAGGACCCTTGACCCCCACACTGTGGCCACCATCCCATCCAGGGGACCCCTGGCACAGGCTGAGGAAGGGGCTGAAGCTCAGGGCACACAAGGGGAGGTAGAGGGCAGTCCCTGTGCCCAAGGGGCAGCAGAAAGGCACAGGGGAGCGATCCCCAGTAAAGCGACCCTCAGCACTCGCAACCCTCCGCTTTCTCCCACAGTAGGGGATCTTTCAGGCCACAGGCCTTCCAACTCCCAGAACAGCCATCTTCGGCCACATCCATCACCATCACAGTGACCTCCTGATGTCATGAGCCACCTCACTGCTGTTTGTTCCAGGCTGTCCTGGTTTTGAGCAAAGAAAGAATCAATTTTCTTTTTAGTAATTTTACTTCTCAGTTAAGTCTCTCCTAAGTGACTGCACTTTCTGAAACTAACAGCATGTTTTTCAGACAGTGTCTGCTTCTAGGAGTGATAATGCTCACTGTTTATAGTTATCGCTGGAGTAATGGTAGGAATAGCATGCAGAAAGGCTCTTGCTTATACTTATTCCTATGGAAACCAAGGTCACTGCTTGGTTCTGCTCAACTTCTTATCAGCTGGAAAAGAAAGGGTGGAAAGGGGGTCACACCTGTGACCCTACTGCGGGGAGGAGAGGGCTGGACAGGTGACACAAACATGACCAAATGGAGTATTCCATCCCATACACNCCCCTGCCAGCTGCTGGGGTCCTGCCCAGCCTGCTGTGTGCTCAGACGCATCCACGTGGACTTTGAAGCACAGTTCCCAGTAGTCTTCACATTGTTCCTCGCCTTTTTGCAAAGAAGTCTATAGTGATGCTAATTATCTGTTGGGGCCAGGTAGGTTTTCATTTCAGATCTCCAAGTGAAACTTACCAGAAGGCTGTGGAGATAAGTCAACCTTCCTCCACGTGCCGCATAAAACCCTCTCGGCATTCTTTCAGATGTTCATTAACTGCCCAGCACAGATGATGCGAGGCAGGCATGCACCAAGCCATTCCTGAAAACATCAGTACACGCCTATTTCAGAGGAAATTTTGGGAATAGAAATTATGACCCGTGGTCTATACTCCCATAGCAATGGGAGGCTGCATCTACTCAAAAATTCTTAACAACTCCCAAGCTAATGCATGAAGAATGCACATGCTACTAAGGTGTTTCCCAGGACATTCTTCTTACTAATTATTTTTAAAAGCAGTAATAAGGTTTGTCCTTAAAACTAGAGAACAGAGCAAGGGTGAACCTCAGACTGAAAAGAAACTTGTCCTGGTTTGACCCAATGCCATATTCTATGCCATACACATTATGCTCAGTACAGAACTGAGTGATCACAAGGGTCACCCCCTCTCCTTTCATGGCCAGGGGCCTGAGGGCACTGATGGGCTTTAATGGCCCTGAGTAGCCTTGCCTGGTGCTTCCACCCACACCTATGGCCTGGGAGCCTATTTCATCCCAGCATGGGGCTGTTAGTAGATGTTCTGGTGATGTCGTAGGATACTGCTCTCCAGTTCTGCCCAAGCTCCTTGCTCAAGTGTCAGAGGAGGACTCTGCACGAGTCTTCTCTCTCCAATCCTGATCTGAACATTCCTGAATACAGTTCCCACCTGCTGCCGAGTACAGTCTGGGACTTTCCTGGGGCATGCCCCACAGCATCCAGGTGACATATTCATCATTGGGGAAGGGGAGCTCGATATCAGTTTTGTATGTATTTGTATATATTTTGTTATTATTATTCTTATCATTATAATACATTATTATTGTAGTTAGATTAAAGCTGTTTTAACTTTTCCAACCTGTAAGTCTCTTTCCCTCCTTTTAAGGAGGGAGGGGGTTAACAAAGAGCATCTGTCGTCTGTTTAATAGCTAGCCCAGCTTTAAACTGTGACAGAACTCCACCACCTCCAGGCCCCAGGGACCTCAGTGGCCTGCCAACAGTACTTGTGTGTCATGCCAGCGCAGCGGCCCAAAGGATGTCAGGCCCTCTCCTCCTCTCACCCTTGGAGCTCCACACAGAGGAGATGGCACCTCTCCATGCTCCAGGGGCAGGACTACGGGATGTGGAAAGGGGCCTACGTGACACTTAACAATCAGCAATTCTTTTATGGAGTGCAGGGAGACTTTGTGCAGGCTGGCTGGGTATCCCTTTCCCACCAGTGGGATGCCCGGATGCTTTGCCCCCTCATAGCTGCTGTCAAGTGCAGGAGGCTATGCCACTTCCAGAGAGCTGTGTTAGTGGTGGGTCACTAAGGACCCTTGACCCCCACACTGTGGCCACCATCCCATCCAGGGGACCCCTGGCACAGGCTGAGGAAGGGGCTGAAGCTCAGGGCACACAAGGGGAGGTAGAGGGCAGTCCCTGTGCCCAAGGGGCAGCAGAAAGGCACAGGGGAGCGATCCCCAGTAAAGCGACCCTCAGCACTCGCAACCCTCCGCTTTCTCCCACAGTAGGGGATCTTTCAGGCCACAGGCCTTCCAACTCCCAGAACAGCCATCTTCGGCCACATCCATCACCATCACAGTGACCTCCTGATGTCATGAGCCACCTCACTGCTGTTTGTTCCAGGCTGTCCTGGTTTTGAGCAAAGAAAGAATCAATTTTCTTTTTAGTAATTTTACTTCTCAGTTAAGTCTCTCCTAAGTGACTGCACTTTCTGAAACTAACAGCATGTTTTTCAGACAGTGTCTGCTTCTAGGAGTGATAATGCTCACTGTTTATAGTTATCGCTGGAGTAATGGTAGGAATAGCATGCAGAAAGGCTCTTGCTTATACTTATTCCTATGGAAACCAAGGTCACTGCTTGGTTCTGCTCAACTTCTTATCAGCTGGAAAAGAAAGGGTGGAAAGGGGGTCACACCTGTGACCCTACTGCGGGGAGGAGAGGGCTGGACAGGTGACACAAACATGACCAAATGGAGTATTCCATCCCATACACATCATATTTGGTATAAAGCTGAGGGATCATGAGGGTCAAGCTCTCTTCTTCCATGGCCGGCATCCTGGGAGGACTCTGTCCATTCTTCTGCCTTCAATCCTGATCCATGTGTTCCCAATATGTGCATTCCTGAATCCAGTTCCCGTTTGCTGCTGAGTCCAGTCTGGGACTTTTCCAATGCCTGCCCTGCAACGGCAGTGGTAATGTGATCATCATGAGGCAGGGGAGGAGCATGATATTGGTCTTGTATATTTGTATATATTTAATTATTTTTCGTATTATTATTATTATTATACCCTTTTTGGTTTATCGTTATTGTTTCCTTAAAGCTGTTTTAATTTTTCCAGCCCATAAGTGTCTCTCCGTTTTCTCTTTCCTTTCCCCTTCTGGGAAGGGAAAGAATTAATAGAGAGCATTATTATGTTGATTTCCACGGGTGGTGTAAGCCCTTCTTCCCCATTCCCCTACTACCTGCCACCCCTGCCTGAAGGGGTGCCATCTCCTCTGGTCTGAGCCCCAAGAACAGAGGATATGACATGGCTTCCACCAGGCTACTGTGCCCTGAGCAACAGGAGCTGTCTGTCAGAGTGCCATCGAGGTCCCTGGGTCCTGGAGGTGGCGTTTCTTCAGTCTGAGGACGAGAAGGCTGCCCCATGGGTGGCTGAAGATGAAGCCAGCTCCTCTACAGTGATGCATGAAGAATAGCAACAGGTCAAGCAAAGAAGTTAGAGAGACAGCTGCTCCTCTGGAGGAGCATAAGGCTGCAGTTCTGCCAGGAAGAAGTGCTGACCTTCAGCATTGAAGTCCCTTCATTAGGAATTCTTTTCAAGATTGGCAATAAAGAATTCCTTTAAAAAAACCGAGAAAACAAGAACAAAGCAGTAAAAATGTTTTCCTCCTCCCTTATGTGGTACTCTGTGGTACAGAGTGGATAGGGGACCACTCTGTCCCCTTCTGGTCTCCCCAGTCCAGGAAGGACCCTGGTGCATGGGGCCTGGGCCCATAGCAGGGCCTTTGAGATGGCGAGGGCTGGGGCACACCGCAAGGGCAGGCTGAGGGAACTGCCTCTGGTCACGAGGGTAGTGAGACCCTGAAACAGGTTGCCCAGAGAAGCTGTGCATGTCCCATTCCTGGAAGTGTTCAAGGTCAGGTTGGATGGGACTTTGAGCAACCTGATCTAGTGAAAGATGTCCCTGCCCATGGGCAGGGGGGTTGGATGAGGTGCCTTCCAACCCAAGCCAGTCTATGATTCTGTGATCTCCTGCTTGCCAGGCACTTGCCCTTGGTCCATGCCAGTCTGCTTTGGCCTGGAGTCTTATGTCATGTCTGATGTTCACCTGGCAGCTCTGAGAGGCCATGTTGGGGTCTCTTCTCTTCCTCCTGACATCCCTGCAAATCTTAGAGGGATTCAACAGCTGCTTAACACTGGTGTATGTGTTTCTGTGCCTAATTAAACCCTGAGCTTTCCTGCTTTATGTCCCGTCTCCCAGCTCAGCAATCCTGATACTTGTTTCCCATGACCAGGATGGCTCTGAATTTTCATTGTTTCAAAAGAACCCCAAATCTCTGTGAATTTGCGATGCTATATTTTTGAGTAATGACAGTTACATTACTGCCAATGGAGCCCTTCTAGATTGTATAGCCATGGTAAGCAGAGGACAGACTTGTCAGGCCGTTCCCACTAGGGACCCTGCAAGCTCTCTTTCAGGGGATCCTCCTCTGCCATATCTGGACACGTCGGTGCAGAAATAGGTGCCATCCCTGTGAATCCCTGGGGAGTGACCTGCCACCACCACCTCAGCATTGCCAGGCTCCCTGCTCGCAATTGTTGGCAGAAATACCAGCTCTGGGAGAAGGATTTTATTCTCATTCATTGTCTGCCTGCTGGGGCCCAGCAATGACTCATGACTTTCTCCAGCTTGGTGCCATGCTCTGTTATAGTGTGTGCCATATATGCTTATTGGCAGGAGCTGATAAACTGAAAGTCCTCCATTAACTGAGATTAGCTCACCATTACTTTAGTAATGAGAAATACCACTGTCATGGGAAGCATCCAGCCAGAACCACAGAATTTCATATTGAAGGAAGGTCCTTGTTGGTCCTTCTTATTTGGTTGTATTTTCACTGAGGGATGTATGGAAAAGGATAAGTCCACTTTCTGACTCTGAATACAGAGAATTCAGGATGGTTTTAACCTGTTTGAAATGATGTGCTCCGCTTAAGGACATACCCTGTTGGCATCCACCTCCCATACACAGAGGGTTTGTATCCAGTCCTTTCAGAATGATGCAAGGGCAAGCCAAAATTACTTCATGGAAAAACTGGTTACAAATTAGACAGTTTACACCTCTGTTATGATCTAAAGGACACAGTTGTGGAAAGAAATGATCGCAAAAAGGCTGACTACACATACATGCTATGTGTGGAAAAAGTCAAGCTATAACTTCCTGTAGGTCTGTAGAAGATTGCCAAAGCTCGCTAGGCTAAAGGAATTCCTTGAAGGGTTAAGCCATGCTACTGTCCACCATTAGGTTTATAGATGGAGTCCAGAGCTTTTCATAATGTAGCCTCTGCCTGTTGGAAAAAGCATGATGAACTTGCACATTTTTAGTTCCGAGGCATGGCTCTTTTTGCCATTCGATTTAATCTGGGAAGGTTACTGCAGCATTCTAATCTTGGTTGATATAGAGGCTCTGACTGAGAAAAATGTAACAATTTATTCAGCAACTCAAATTTTTTACTGGTGAATTCCACCTTTTTTCTGGATTGGTTCCCAGGGAAATCACAAAGGGGTTTGGCCTCTCTCTGGGCCATTCAGCACTTCGGAATGTGCTGTAAAATTCTTTGCCCTGAGCAGCATTACAGGGGAGGCATCCATCAGTTAACTTCATTGTCAGCCTTCTCTTCTGACGGATGCGTTGCTGATGATGAGTTATAAAGACATTGATTTTAAAATTTGCTTTGAATCACAATTGTGTTCTTAAGATTACATAGCGGCTCCCAGGGATCTACTGAGTTTTTAAATCTATAGTTGATGCCTATTCTTCTCAGTTAAGCACTATATAATGCATAAGATGACTTGGCAATTTTTTATTTTTATACCCATTTCTTTTGGAAAATTGTGTTTTAGATCTGGAAAACTGAGTTAATACAAAAAAAAGCTTTTTTTCTTCAATGCTAGTCTTGTTTTAAAAAATCCAGCGTAATGGTTCAGTTGGGTGAAACTGCACTATAATTGAAGGTTAATATCCATATTGAGTTAATATCTGAGGGATTTCCATCATGATTTGAGATCCCAGTGTTCTAAGTTGCTATAAATCTAAAACAATGGTTAAAAATATACAACTAAAAAGACATACCTAGGATTGAAAATGAGGTACGAAGTCTAGTCACCAGGACTGTGGAATGACAGACATAAATTACAGTCCATATTGCTGTGGACTCGTTCGTTTAGATATGCGCTTCCTGGCTATGTTAGAAGGCTATTATTAGTAGTATTTCCCACTTTGTGTTCCCAGAGTGAACTTTCCTTAAAATACACTTTCCTTTGACTTCATTCCCTTGTGCTGGTTTTTACCTACAGAGTGCTTGGGCAGCAGACAGCACCCCATGAAGCCTCCCAAAGCCCTATCAACAGACAGTGGGCTCTCCCAGTTTGGAGGCAGTGTTTTTTTCACGTACCAGACAGCCTACTGCCATCACGTTCTGCCATTCAGCGAGAGAAGGTAAGCTGTTTCTCTGATACGGGTCTGATGGAGAAGAAGATGAGAGCTTCAGGAACACACCAATGTCCACGTTTTACCCTATCTGATGAGAATTTTATGTTCTGGGAGAGCATGAGAACGCAGGATGGACATCAACTGACCCTCTGGTAAACAAAATTCAGTCTTCATTTGTATAGTTTGTCTTTAGTGATTATGAAGCCAGTAAGGAACTTTCTGCCATAGTGCTGTGGTCAAGAAAATAAAGCACTGTCACTTTACAGAACTGACGTTAAGAAATCTCTCTTGCTGACTTAGATTGAGCCAGTTTCTATTAATTTGCTGAGTCAAAATAATAAAATAAAAATCTCAAGGCATTAATGAGGACAGCAAAAGACAGGGGAGAAGTTAATCTGTTAGAACCTGAGAGGGTCTGATCTCTCTGGCTTGTTCACTTACTGGTCCCTGCCTCTCCTTTCCATGTTTTTTTTCCAAGTACTTTGAATAATAAGGCAATGAGAGGTGGGAACCAAGATCTTTCTAAGGTTTAAAAGCAAACAACAGGATTACAAAATGTGATTGTCACATCTCAAAAAAACCAAAGAAATTAAAATCCTCTCTCTCGGCTCAGCAGCCCTTAAGAGTACTTTGAATATGATCAAAATCAAAGTTGTTCATTGCAACCTACATGAAACAGGCTGGGTTTTGTTCGACTGGCCTGTGTCTCTCAGTAGCCTGCAGGACTTTTTCTGACAACTTCTGATTCTGTCAGGCAAGAGCCCCACAGGGCAGGCTCTCTGTTCAGGCAGACAAGGAAAGGGGGAAAGGGGTGTAACACAGGGAATGGTATTGGTGCCTGAACCCACTGCTCTGTTTGGGGTGCAAGGATTCTCTGTTCATGGTTCTAGAGCTATTAAGATTTCAAGCGCTACACAAATGCCAAGTATTGTATTCCTGGGGCTAAAAAGAAGTCACTCTTTCTTTATCCCACAACTGTAAGGTCAAGGTAAACGTGACTGTTCAGAAACACTGCAGTCCTGACGGCCCTGGGGAATTTTAATGTGTTTCATAAACTTGTTTCCAAACCAAGTTATTAGGAAAACAAGATATTTCTCTATGAAGTCTTTCTTTTTCTCTCTTTAGGGACAGTACTGCCTGCTTTACAGTGCTTTAACTGAATCAGAATCATCATTTTTATAAACAGACCATTTTTCATGACTTGCTTGATCAACTTGGGAAGGCAGCTTTTAAGAGGTTATAGTCATGTACAGGAAAAAAACCCCATCTTACTCCATCTGTTGCAGACAGAGACGTAATAGAAACCATGTCCTTTCTCTGAAGGTAATGCATAAGGGAAAATACAGATATACGCACTTGTTTTCCCTTCACACTCAGCTGCTGTTATGCAATGTTACGGAGGGAAAGGAACAAGCTCTTTCACAATTAGATTGCAGGGTTAAACCTTTTTTTTTTTTTGGTACAGAAGTTTATGGTGGGAGATGCCAATATTTACCCAAGGCTTCACCTGTATCAGGAGAGGATTTCAAGCTGGTGGCTTTTGAGTATCTTAAGTTGGGACAACGAAAACCTCAAGGACAGACAACCCAAAGCTATGGCAGCGGTGGGAGCCGATGGGGGCTTGCTGTGAAATGAAGAGCAACTGGTTGCTCAACAGTGGATCAGCTCTGGGGAAGACTAAAAAATTTATTTACATTGGAGGTCTTATTTGCCCACCTTTGTCTTTATAACCAGGAGGTGGGCTACATACATCAAGGGGATCGGGATTGGGTGTCACGGTTTAAAGCTGGGCTGGCTATTACATGGAGAACAGATGCTCAAACCAGGACACTGGGCTTACTTTTTGTCTCAGCACAGGAGTGTCAAAAGGTTGACACCTGGGGCACACACGTAAAGGACCTGCTCGAAATGAACAGAAGAGTACCCTATCTGCTGACTCTGCTGAGGGGCTGAGAGTCAGCCAGAAACCTCAGGGATCTTCTGAGCGTTACAGGACCGCAAAGCAATTTCAAGTACTCTCAGCGGCCTCAGCAAAGCCACACGTTTTCACACGTGGCCCTCAGCCAGAAGTGCGAGCTCTCTTTCCCCTCCCCTCCTCACACATGTACTTCAAATACGTTAAATATTCAGTGAAATAAAGATTTAGTGCAGAATCGGAAAAAAAACCCCAAACTTACTCTGAGTCAAAGTGGTCTCTAAGCAGTGCTCTCAGTCTGGTAGTTTGGAGAGCGACCCAAAGAAGAGGCAGGTTTGAAACTGTTGTTTTAGAGAAAATTTGGTGCCGCAAGCCCCGCAGAAAGCAAATATGCATAAGAGGAAATATCTACTTATCTGAGAATTAGTACTACTCAAACATGCCTTTTGTGGGCAGGAAGGAGAGGCAAGGTCTGCAGATTTAGCTGCTAACAGGATACCTCAGGGAGGTGTGTTATGCTCTGTAGGAATGGACTTTGCACCACAGCATGGATCTAATTCCACCCCAGCTCACGGGAACGGAGGTTTTTGGTTCTCTCTGAAACAAATCTTACCAGCTCTTCAGACCTTTCAGGTGGAAAACTCAGCTTCCTAATGACAGATGAAATTTTACGAAGTTTTATTGAGAAAAAGGACACATGTAGTTTCTTCCCCTTTTTCAGTCTCTGCAGCTCAGACAGATGGGGAGGTAGTTAGATTAGTCTGAGTTTGAAAACTATGAATAAAATGCTAACATGCAAACATAGTTTTAGAAAGTTACTGGCTTTGGCCGAGCTCTCACTGTGTGTCAACAGTGGATTCTCCTTTGCAGGTGCTGGCGCAAGTAAAATTTTTTAATAAAGAAGGGTTTTTTCAGTGCAGCACTATCATTGTTAACAAACAACTCTAATCAATATTCTGCATCAGTTTTTGAGAAAAAAGCATTAACTGGAGGGGAGGGGGAGTGCAGCAGAAAGGAGCAATAACAAGCAAAGCATCTCTTTATTTCTATATACTGTAAGACAAAATGAGTAAAGAGAGAGGAGGAGGCATTAGCAAAGGGGGAATAGGAAAGGGATTATGGGTATGGTTGTTGGAAGACACCATATGTTGGTCTCAAAAGTATAAGTCAGCTATCTCAAGAGCAGAGCACATTACTCAAATTACAGACAGTACTGGGACTTCTCTAGGAAGTTACTGGTGACAGGGTGAACAAAGGGAAAATATTATCAGATTCTTACTACAGACCGCGAACAAATAGTGTTCCGGGTAGTAGTGAGCATTAAATCAGAAGATTATCATGGGATGTGTCTTTGATGTAATGGGGCTGTAAATTAACAAGTCCATTACAAAGAAACTTGTCAGGCACAGCGAGGGGTCTGGGTTTCCCAGTATTGCTCAGGGTGCAACAGCCACCTGACATCAGCTTGTTCAGGCTGGCATGTTTTACATCTCTCCTAGGCCCAGTTTACCCCAGCAGAACTAAATGACCCCTTCACGGTTGCTCAAGAAGCATATGAATATCTAGTTCTGAATAACCGAAAGGCTCCCTATGTCTTAGCCAATTTCCTTAACTACAAAACTGTCCTTCCTGTTTGATGCCCTGCTTTAAAACGAATCCTTGACCACAGTTGTACTCTCCTCTGCCATGTCATCAGCCAAGCCTACCGTTTCCCTGTTGCCAGTAAACACTTGATTGCATTTATCGCATTATGATATTTTTGCCTCCTTGGCCAAACTCTTCAAAATGCTCAGCTTGCAGCAATGCCACAACAGAACAACCTCTACTGCTGTTGCTGGTCCTGTTCCTTGCTTTCTGAGGTGCAGATGGAAATCTGACCTTCACCTTGGAGTGATTTCCCATTCATCATCAAGATGAATAGCTGTCGATCCACCCTGCGCTGCTTAAAGAGGTGCCTCGCAAGCGACTCGGTGCATACTTCCCCGCTGCACCAGCAGGTCTACTTCTCTGCAGTGTTTGCATTGGGTGAATAGTGCTCATAATCTGAGACTTAGCGTCAAATATTTTCTGCAAGGGAAATAAAAATGTCAACAGGAAGTGAAATGTGACCTGATTAACAGTTAGACCTCTGACTCTGCTTCATTTTTGACTGATGTGGTGTTTTACAAGGACAATAATACCACCGATTCCTCTTAATTGATGGACCCTGATGGAAATATAAATTAAGCAATTAATACAATTCTCTGAGACTCATAAAAATAAACTGTGCGGAGAGACAGTCATATTTATTTTTCAAATTACTTTGAAAACAAGTGTCACACAAAGTATTACAACATTTTTTCTAGGGAAAGCCATGGTGAGTTTGACCTCCTTAAGAGCCACAATGTGCTGGGGGAGGCAATGCAAACGACACGCCACAGGCTGGGGCAGTTTATGATAACGTAAGCTGCCTTTTGTCTGGGGAGTTCTGCAAGCCCTGAGTTTCATACGTTTTGTTTAAAACAAAACTAACCCAAAATAATTACTGTTTAACATTTAGAGTCATGCCCAGAGGCCCCATTCGGGATTGGGAGCCCTTTGTGCTAGCTGAGAGCATGGCAAACACAGCAGGAGAAACAGACCCTGCAGTAAACGGCTCGCGATCTGATTCCTGATGCTTTTAATGGTTTCTTCTGTGGGAGGTGGATTTAACAGTGAATAGTAGACGAGTGTGACCTTGAAAGATGCCAGCTTGAAACCAATGGGAATTTTCAGGAGAGAGCAGGAATTCTGGGAAAGCAAAAATCTAGAGGATTTCAATACCTAAGTGATATGAAACAATTTTTATAAACATTTACAAACAGGCTACTGTTGGATTCAGTCACGTTTGCATCCCTCCATGCTTGCACTAATGCACTTCCTGTGACTGATACATTCTCCGTGTTTCTCATTTGACTTCTGCGTTCTGAGCGCTCAAGAGTTCGTACTGAAAAGCTTTCCTCTGCAACCATGAAAGCTCGGCAGTTGTGTTAATAGAGGCTGGGATCCTCTTGTAATGTCTTCAGGTGTAAAGAAAACAACTTGTTCACCCAGAGGCGCTCAGTGCTTGCTGTTCTTTAATTCTCTTTGAAAAGGTACTCCCTGACACCGGCAGCAGAAGCCACACCACAAATTACAAGGAGTGAATGAAGCAGGATTGTTGCACACGAGGTCTCCTCCCTGCCTTTGAAATTTGAGAGCAGAATAATTTGGAAAGGGGACTTGACTTCTTTTAAAGTCAAAGCAAAACAGATGCCTGTTTTCTGACTAGGGTTTGAAATGTCTGCAATAAATGTTCCCGCAAGCCGGGCAACTGGCTGCTGGTGCCAGAGGGAGAGTTACCACAGGGGCGGCCCTGCCCCCCCATTCTGCCCATCTAAAGGTACATGAAAGTGGGTGAAAATGGATGAGGGTGGTGCACACACATCTGGCCATGCTGTATCTGCACTTCTGATGAAATGACAAGGTGCCAGGGAAGTCGTGTGAGAGACGCCCCCGGGTGTCAGACACGTGACGGGAGCACATCCTGACCCAGGAGAAGGGAGGTGGCCAGGGTGCATGGTTTTGCATGCCCCCGTGACAGTCCTGTGGCCTACCCTCATAGCCACACGGGCTACGCCAGCAGAAAGGCTCAACAGCATTGACTAATCCGACAGGTACGAGGCAGGAGGAGCGGGTAGCACAGCCAGGGCGGCCCCTGCGCACGACTGCGGATGTACCCAGGCTGAGGGGAGCCAGCTCTTGCTGCAGAGCCTAGTTTGTCACAAGCAGAGGAGATGCCTTAATGGACTTGGAGATTTCTCTGTCTCCAGAGAAAAGACCGGGAGCAAGTACAGCAGCTACATAGCTGGTGCTTACGCATTGTGTGGCTGCTTCTCAAAAGCTAAGCCAGGAAAACAGCTCTGAAGAAGTAGTGGCAGCATGTTGCTCCTTCTGCCACCCTGCCCTGGACTGGCACCAGCAGTAGCATTTAAATAGCTCTTGAATATTTGTAAAAGATAATTAGCAAAATATAAGTTATTTTGAGTATACGGTGTAACCTGCAACCACCGCCATTTTTATATTCTACATTGATTCTACATATTCTACATTTCCCTTTATCTTTCTCTCCTCCATTTCCTCCTTTTTATATGGACAGAATGGAAAGCCTTACATTATATAAATTAAGCAAGATAACTACCTCCCTCACCTCACCATTATTCCTAACTAGCTGCTGTAACTAGTCAGCCAGTCTTTGCAAACAGCCATTGGGGCAGAAGAGGAGTTTAATTGAATAGGTGTGCGAGGGCACCACTGCCAAGCTGCTCTGTACCGCAGGAGCTGCTGAAAAGCAATGATGTCCTCCATCTCTTCCCTGGGAATTGTCCTGGTTACGTGGACAGGGCATTAGTTTTGTGCTTCTGACACTTCAGAGGAAACAGAAAGCAACACCATTTATCAGAGTGGAACAAGCGGGTATTAGGAGTGTTTGGTGATCATAGTTCATTTCCTTCAGCCACCTGGGAATTCCTGCAGGGCTCTGCATCACGCGTTAGTGATGGCCGAGAGGATGGTTTTGCCACTGCCACAGATCCTGCACCTCTGAGCATGTGCCCAGACATCCAGGCACAGAAGGATTAGGACTGTGATTACTTAGCAATCTGCAGGGCTTTTTATGGTGGGTACAGCATCGCATCAGTAGCGCTGTACCGATCACTTTCCATTTCCAGCCCTAGCCTGGGGCCCCTGCACCGCTCCTACATTAAGGTATATTCACACGACTCCAGCCCATGTGTCTGCCTTCCTAACACACAAATGGCATTACTTTCTTCTAACAAGGTTTGTTAAATTTCTTCAGAAGTTGGTTCCATTACGAGGACGTTCCTTTGTCATCAGTCCAGTTTCAATGGTATATTGCTAAACATAGGGGTAAACATACGTACACTGTAAGCGGGCTTTCACAATTCTTTTGCATCTTGAATATTGCTCATTCATACGCAAAGTTAACAGAGTGCTGAGAGATACTGACACGCAGACTTTATGCTTGGGGATAGACAGGAAGGACTAGGAGAAGACCAGAGAAACAAATGCTGTATCACATATACAAGGAGCCCATTTTTCATTTTACAAGAAGTAGAAATGAAGACTGAGAAGTCAAATACTTACAAATTAGGTACATAAATTATCATTACACATGCATCCTTAAATTGGCCTTTTTGTGCGTACATTTCTTACACACACACAGACTTTAATTACAATGTACAACTTTACTAAAACAAAACAAGACATCTTTCATGAGTCCTCACTCTGCCTCTGTGATTTTCCAATACAACCGAAACAGAATCTACCCAAAAAGATGTGACCCAAATAGGTCACCTTTGGCAAAGTTCCAGACAAGCCAAGATGGGAGGCACAGCATCAGGCCACTCTAGTGTGAGCTCTGGCTTTGCCCACACACAGGCCTTGCCAAGGAGGTGGTTGAGTCTAACTCATATACAAAAATAAAACGCAACAGAAAAAAAATGTGCTTCTCAGGTGCACGTGTGAATGATTTTGGGGAGTGACTGACTGAATTCACATAGATTTCTGCTCTGTGAAACCTTCCCTGCCCCATCATGATGACAAATTATAATAATTCCAATATCCTGAGATTAATTCCAGCTCCTAGCACAAAGATAAAAGATCTCGGTAAGAGCTCTGTTGCCAGACCGCCTGGGCATGGCAGAGACTACTTTCTGAGCGATGCCTCCACCTTGCAGTGGAGACGGCGCTGGCAGTACTGATGCCTTGTGCGCACACAGAGGGCTGCAGTTGGCACACCCTTCATCCAGAAGGCAAGGAGACCATTGCTATCGGCTTATTACTGTGCGTGCGGCAGGGCACCTTTGCTGGTCACTGTGACCGGTGGAGAGAAGCAATACTGGCAGAGGCTGGTTTTGCTATCTTTCTCCCCCAGCTCCCTGCTGGATCTGGAGCGCAAGGGGCGTTAAATGGCTCTGCAGAGCGCAGTCAGTCACTGTCTTTGGGATCCAAGGGGAAATGAGGGTTTGTGCTGCTGCTCCCAGAGGTGCTCAGGGCTCTCAAGGACACTGTGTAAACGTTGATTAGACAGAGTGGCGTTGACCTGGAGATCATTAAGCGTCACAGCTATTACTGCAGGTATATTGGATTGCTACTGCTCGCAGGCTGAGAGACCATGTCTCCTACTAGTCTGCGCTCTGTGGCAGCATTTTTCAGAGCAAAGCTCTTCTGCTCGCCACTACTGGTGCCACAGTGTTCAAAATGCTGTTCATAAAGTAATGCAGACATCCTAGCTCTGAGTCCCTTAACCTCTGGGCAACAGCCTGCAGCAGGGGATTGAACACCCCTCCTCTGCCTCCTTTTTTTCTGGGAGATATGGGAGGAGAGGTCAAAAAACTTCTTTTGTGTCCAAACAATGGGTCACAGCATGGAAAAGGCTGAGAAGCCCCGAGGTAGTCTTTTTGCAGGGCAATTAACAGCTAATGGAAGCTGGCCCAGGGTATGGATGGACTGTCTGCCTGCAAAGCCCTTCCAGTGCTGGTGGTGTGCCGCAAGGAGGCCCCGGGGAGTCATCCTCGCTCCTCACAGACACGGTCCCCTCTCTGAATACTGCTAAGTCAGCTTGTCTGCAGCGACAGCCCTGGGGAATTATGTACCCTTCTCAAACTATGCCACTTGGGTGGAGCAGACAGGGAGAAATGCCTGCAATATGAAACAGAGGAGCCAAAAACCTCAGGGTAGGAGATGGCTCCCCAGCGCAGAAAAGTGACCGTGCTCAGGCTGCCCCCTATCAGTGCTTGACTTTGACGCCTTGGCTCCCTCTGTCCTGACAGGCAGGCCTGAAGAGCAGGGGCTGAATCCCCTATGGCCTTGAGCTACACATCCGAAAAACTGTCGTAGTTGTGTGGAAAGTCTGAACACAGCTTAGACATTCCCAGCTATGCTGGTTTGGGCCGGGATGGAGTTAAATTTCTTCACAGTATCTTGTACAGTGCTATGTTTTGGGTTTGTGATGAAAACAGTGTTGATAACACGCTGTCGCCTCTAATGTTAGCAATATTAGCAATAGCTAATGTTTTAGCTACTGCCCAGCAGTGTTTTCATAGCATCAAGGCCTTTTCAGCCCCTCACACTGCCCCACCAGCAAGTGGGACGGGGGTACACAAGATTCTGGGAGGGGACACGGCCAGGACAGCTGACCCCGATTGACCACAGGGATATCCCACACCGTATGGTGTCATGCTCAGCATATAAAGGTGGGGGAAGGAGGAGGAAGGGGAGGACGTTGAGAGAGATGGTGTTTGTCTTCCCAAGTCGCCGTTACGCGTGATGGAGCCCTGCTTTCCTGGAGATGGCTGAACACATGCCTCACTAGGGTAGTTTTCTAATGGGGTACATGAAAAGCCTAATTATGATCCATCAGTAGCGGTGAGGATGTACGTAACTGTATTCTAGAGGGTTAACATAGACAGAGTGTAGTGTGTCTTTCCTGAGCAGAAAGAGGCAAATCCCAGTGGCCTTACTTGGCCTCCTAAATAATAAATCATTTTTATGAATGGTTTCAGGAGAAGCTACCCACTCTGCTGAAGTTATTCAGGTTGAGAACAGCTTTGGTGTTAGGGGCTGAGGACGTGATAGCTGGAACATCGCTGCTTGTGATATTTAGTCAGGCAGGTCACAAGCAAGTCAGGACTAATTCCTGTTTTTTCTCTTTCTTATGATTTTTTTCTTTATCAGGAGTGGGGGAACACAATAACAACTTTTGGGCATTTTTAAATTAAACAACAAGGGCGAAAAAGAAAACCAAACTGAATGTAAGTGATTGATGCTGCTTATTTGCTCTTATGTTGCCAGGGAGCTCCAAGGAGAGCAGAGAACAGCCAATAGCAGGCAGTGGGGGTGGAGGAGGCCTTTTTAATTATATCACATCATTTTTCAAAATAATATTATTTTATCTCTCACAGGATCTTAAATAAACATCTCAGAAACACATCACATTGTATTTTTGCATGTGGATTGCCTGCTTGGCTATGGTTAACCACTAACGTCGTGTTTAGGTTCCTGTTTAGATAGGCTGCTTTGTCACCCTTACACTGTTGGAAAGATAATAGTCTAGAAGAGATAGGAAATTGGAGAAGGCCTGCAAAAACGAGTTCAGCATCCAAAGGCTTCTACACTTAAGGCTGTCAGAAAACTCTTCCGTCTCAGCTTGTGTGCAGCAGGATGAGGAAAGCAGTGGCCAGCACAAAGGGCTGCATCCACAGACAGGACAAGTCAGCTCTGTCACCGCAGAGATGTCCCCTCCCCGAGGCACTGGAAGGGCTGCACTATGTGGGGCAGACCAGGCAGAGGTAGAGAATGGCCAGGTGAGATCTGGCTACAGAAGGCTACGCTGGTTGTGCTGGAAACTGTTTTTTCCCATCTGTTCCTGAGAAGATTGTTAAACCTGAGCAGTTGTTAAACACAAAAAGCAGAGATATTCTCTCATTCATCAGTGAAGCAACAGTGCCAAGTTAGCTTGGGTGTTTGGTGTCCCTCATGGTGCTTCACTGCAGCTGCAGTGGTCTCAAGAAAGAGGCAAGAAGGGAAATCCTTTCTCCTGGCCCTGCCTGGGCTGGAACTTGCCTGCTGTGTTACACGACATATTCTCCAGATCATGCACCACGATACGGCTCTCACTGTGACAGGCACTGTTCAGTCCACACTGTGACAGGCACTGTTCAGTCCAGTATACATTAAGCCCTCCTGCTGCTTAAGCATCTTTTCACACTAATATGTGCACCTGGGCAAAAGTTTCAGTACTGCCAGGGGATCTTCTCTCTCAGGCACAGGAAGCATATGTTTAGGTAGTAGTTGCCCTGGCAGGATGAAGACCTGACTCAGGATATAGCCTTATCACAGCAGACTACGTGCAATGAAAGGTTGTGGGAAACAAAGTACTGGATCTTAAGGAATATACTGAGAGCTGAATTATGCAATTAAGATTCTGTTGTGGAGTGATGTGATTAATCCCATGGAGACCGTATCCACGTGAGCATGCTAGGCTCTGCCACAGAACA
Source organism: Steatornis caripensis (assembly GCA_013398225.1). Taxonomy (NCBI): domain Eukaryota; kingdom Metazoa; phylum Chordata; class Aves; order Caprimulgiformes; family Steatornithidae; genus Steatornis; species Steatornis caripensis. The sequence goes on along the minus strand of VZSC01005877.1, from coordinate 303,735 downwards.
TCTCAAGTTCCTGCCTTTGCAGTGGTCCAAACTACATGCCTGCCCAGATCACGCTATTGCTCGCCATCACACAGCACGCCCAGGTTTTCCTTCTGTTCAAAAGCTGGGACTGTGGAGAGGAGGTGGCAGGCAGGTGCGGGGTCGGAATGTGGTGGAGCAAATCTGGAGCTAGCAACTGGGAACTGCTGACCTGTTTGGTAATACAGACACAGTTTAGAAACTGAGGCTTCCTGCAATTACATCAGTATCAGCTTGTACTTAAACAATCGAGCCAGTGCGGATCCACAGAAAACTTTACAGAAAGAACTGAACACAGCCCATTCCATGACAACTGTCTGTGCCTACAGAAGACCCCACAAGTCTCAGAGAAGTATTCAATACAAGATCTGTGGCTGCAGAGGAACCACAGTGACACTAACGAACTTTAGTGGCTGGGCAGGAGGAATGCAGTGGGCATAGTTTTATTGCCCTCTCCTGTCCAACAAAATATCTGCTGGAGGAGTCTCGGTTACTGCCATCTCCAACAAGTGACATGCAGGTCACTTATCCCTCTGTATGGCGTATGGGCTACCACCACGAGGTACACAGAAGGAATCACACCTCATGGATCTGCCTAAAGAACACTCTCTTTAGGGACCCAAACAATTCTCACTCAGCCCTAGATCCAAAGCCTGAAGAAGATATCTATAACAAAAAGAGAGCAGTTGGAGTCCAAGATCTTTCTTATTCCTTTCCTCTACTTGTTTGTGAGAGAGATGCACCTTGCTTGTCACAGTCAAAGCTAGGTGCCTTCTTTCCCCTCAATTCTTGGGGTTATGCGATTTTCCTTCAGTACATTTCCAAAAGAATTAGAGGAAGTGGAAACATCTTTTCCTGCGCAGCATATTGACATAATATCAAGATACTGCTAGGGACAGAAATAAGTGCAGAAATAAGCTCAATATGTAAGACTTGAGACCCTACCTTCATGGCTCCAGATTTCCATGAGTGTCTCCAAGTCAGAAGGCTTGACATCATGTCAAACTCTACTAACAGATGATTTAAAAAGCAAAAAGCCATATGGGTCTCATGAGGAGTGTGTGCATTTCACCCCAGACCACTGGAGAAAAGAAAAATAAGAGCGATGGAATGAAAAAGATTTAAATGGAGACTGGCTGGCAAAGCTGGGGTGAGGAGAAGTCCCCACATTTCCTGTGTGGTTTTATGTCTGCAGAGTCTGTTTTTGCAATGATTAATATAACAAACAAGGGGCTCACAAAAAGGGTCCTAATGCTCACTGATCAGAAGTATAATGACGTGTAAGCTGCAGCTGTTCCAGTGGATTTCTGAACAGCAGGCTCCTGTTGAATGAGCCCCGTGATTATTTATCTCCATCATGGGCTCTTTATTCCAAGGTATCTGTTGTCTTCCTTGCATTCTGACCGTCTGTCCTTATGCACAGAAAGCTCCGATAATGGATTTTTTTTATTAGACTTCTCTTCCTCTTGCTTCTACAAACACAATGCATCCCTGAATCACTGCATTATGAAAGGGAAGGCGCTGCCAGTGTTTTAACAAGGGCCTCCCACAGCATTCTCCCCCATTAGCCTCATAAACACAGGGCAGTGCTGGAGCATGTGCTGCAGAGAGAAGGGTCACAAGACTATTTATTCTCCCCATTTAAACAAAAATGCTTTCTCGTGAGCAAGGAGAGAAGCAAACAAATAAATTAAGCTCTGCCTTGATGGAAGCATTTTTACTGTGTCCTTGGGAAATGTACCAAGTGTGGGGATAGTGCAGGCCAGTGTTTTAACTTGGCTGATTTGAAATGGTTTGTGTGTAAGCGGAGACCTTGCAGGGGCACCGAGTGCATTCTGCTGCCTGATTGGTTTTTTTTCTTTTTTAATATCTTGTGTCTGGTGTGATCTGCTCTGTTTCCAGGTAAAGTGCTCGTTTTTTGGAGACACTTTGCAACAGCACTGTGAGATGGAGTCACAGGCCTCAGGCTTGGAGGGAGAAGACCAGAGGCCTAACTGTGTTTGCCGCAGACCTGCTGCCTGATGCTGAGGCAATGCACGTTTCCCATTTGCCAGATAAGATTAATGTTTGTGCACCCACCTCACAGCTAATGTATTACTGCTTGAAATGACAAATATTTTTACTGTTCTTGAGACCCACTGTATGCAGGCATGGCTGATCACAGTCTTCTCAAACAGTGGTCCTGGCTGTGTCCCCATCCCTTCGGTTTACCGCTGCTGTGAACCTGCATGCTTGGTTCTGTTGGAGGCTGGAAGTTATACTCAGGAATTCATCGGCTCAATGCAGAACATAGTCGAAGGAAAAGCCCTTTGGATAGCATGAACTGGTATAGCACTCCTGACGTGAGCAGGGTTACGCTGCCTCACACCCAGCAGTGACACGGCTCTAAATGTCCATATTTATCAACAGTTTAATAATGAAAAGACATGTTTCTATTATTGTATTTCATTTTCAGATGGTTCTTTTTCTCCCCTTTTTCCCCTAGGATGACATCATTGGAAGCCTGTTAGTAATGCTTCTCTCCCTGTCACTCACTGGACCAACATGTATTTTCTTTCTACATGATTCTATTGGAGCTGTAAACTAAAAAGGCTCTTTGATTGCCATTTTATGCAAGGTCAGCAGTAAGAGCACGCCTGCTATTTTTAAGCGAGTTTTAAACATTATTTTACATTTTTTTCTGACTATGTAAACACAGAAATGGAAAGGCCGACTCTTTGACGCGTTCCTGCCCTCCTTCCCCACCGTACCTTCTCCCTGGAAACCAGTGTTACACAGGCTGTACAGAGCAGGGCACCAAGCCTGTGCGTTCCTTGAATGGCTCGACTCCACTTCAAAGTGGGTGATGAGTGGCAATAAAAAAAAAACAACATACAAATGAACTCTCCAAACCAGTCTCAGTGTGGGCACAGGCTGCTCCAGTCAGGCAACTTCGGAGGAACGAAACACACTATTAAAAAAGGAGGGCAGCCTGAAATCAAAGGCATGCTGCAGCTTGCTGTGACGGAAGTCACTGCACCATGCCGTAAGCCCTGGTCTCACAGTGCTGGAGGCATAGCCACAAGGTTGTGTTCTTTCACAGGCTGCCTGCGATGTGAAGCAGAGGCAGGAGGGCAGGCAAGTTTGGGGTTTTTTCACATTTCCAGGCAACCGCTTACTCACAGAGCCAGGTGCCTGGGACTGTGACAAGATGCAACAGCTGAATGGACCAGACAAATGGAGGCGGCAGCAGGCCTAAAGGGCAGCGGACAAGCCCAAACTTGGAGTGGGTGGCAGCTTTGGCTCACCAGCCGCCCCTACCCTCAGGGGGGAAGGTCATATCACACCCACGGAGGGGTCAGTAGAGGTTGTGGTGTGGTATGGGGACCTCGGAGAAGACAGACATGACTTGTGCAACACATTGAGTCCTCCGCAGTTCATTCTTCACCTCAAGTACTTCAATGGATTCATCAATGACTGTGTAGCTCTTGCGCTTTACAGACATTGAGGTCTCCTTTAGCTCTAGGTCTTGTTCTGGATCTCCTACAAGAATATCTTCTTACAAGGCATTGAGCATGTGCTCATCTTCCATGGCTGCACTGGCCCAAGGGAGCTGGAGAGTGCTTCTCAGCTCCTGCATGAGGGCTCACATCCTGGCCGTGCTCTTGTGATGCACAGGTTGAGCCTGAGAAGAAGACAAGGCTTGCAGGGAGACAGGGATGAAGCACACATTGCAGTAGATGCCTGGGTTCNAGCTCTCAACTCTATACAATGTCTTTTCTCTTTCCATGGCAAGACATCACCACATTTTTCCTTCGCTACTATGCTGAAAGGGTGGTCCTGCTTACAAGGCTTGTGTGCAGTGCGGGAGAAAAAACATCTGCCACCAGTGACTTCCTAGACATGGTATATTTACAAACCTTGTTAGTTGCCATGAATACGTCATGCCTGGTTGACGTCCTCATGGGCAAACTAAAATTTTATGAAGGGTATTCTCTTTTCTGCTCCCCTGAGGAAAAAGGCCTCATTTTGTGAAGGTAACGCATAGGTGTGAGAGCCGCAAGGGATGGGGAAGAGCATCCNTCTTCGTCTGGAGGATGAGCCTGCTAGGGCTCCGGGGAGGTCGATCAGAGCTGGCCAAACTGTAGCCACTGAAACATAAGGGCATGTAGGGACCTGCAGGATGGAGGCAGCAGGGAAGCCAGACTCATGTGCAACTGTATTGATTGCATCAGGACTAAATTTTCTCCTTTAAGTGNCTGTAATTCACTTAAAATCAAAACCAACTGGCCATCTTTAAACGCCCTGTCACAGGCAGGTAACTGGAGTCTCTCTCCTGAGTCCCACAGCAGCGTGGGACCTGACATGTGCCAGTTTTGGTCTATGTTCCCACCTAACAAAATGTGGTGCCAGAGGAACGGTATTAAATATTTTCTGTGGTAGAGCTGTGCACCAATTAGTTTTCACGCTTATTAAATATTTTCTGTGGTGGAGCTGTGTTAATCTTCAGCCATAGAAGTGATTATCTGATGTCACCATGGCTGTTAGCCTCCCCTAGCCAAGAAGAGGTCCTCTCCAGTGTTACGTTCCAAAGCTCTATCACTGGGAAAGGCTCTGAGGGGTGCATCTGTACTGTTTCAAACCCCCGAATACCTGCTAATGATAGATATGGAAGGTGCATGGCTCTCGTAAGTATTCTTACAACTTCTGAAAAGGTGTTCTTTTTCAAACAGCTTCTTTTCAATGGGATCCATTTTAATGAGATCCTCTTCCNGCTGAGAATGCATTGTGATTATAATTATTAGACACTGGTTCTTTTCTTGTTGCAAATGGTTGCATATATTAATACTCATAGGAACTGGACAAAATTGCTTGCCACAGCTTTTTATAATATCTAGAGTTCAAAAAAAGCATGAGGTGCTTTTAGTCAGATTGTAACATTTTTGTCTCGCACAGCTGATGGGATGTCTGCTCCACATCCATCCATTTTCTGCTTAAAAGGNCTCTACTGTTTCCAGGAACAATTTTCTTACTTTCCTTTAGCCTACTAATACCTCCTGACAACATCTGCCTGCTATCATTTGTGTTATACACGGCAGTCCAAAAGTCCGCTCCTCTTGTGGCTTGGTTCTGAGGACACCACCGGGAAGCAGCTGAGCTTCGGGATCTCTGCAAGGCTGGTTATTTTGTAACGAGGCAGCAGACTACCATTAGAAGTTCATGTAAGCAATAGTTAAACCTTATGTAATAACTCTGACTCAGTCTAAGTGAAACAGATACTCTGAACATGATGAACCTGCGTATGTCAGTAGTCAGAGGGCTGGAATCCCTTTTCCATGCCAGCACCTATTTCTGTAACAAGACCTTTTAATAGTCCTGATTCAATTTTCTCAGCGTTTAGCTGAAGAAATTGGAAATGCTCTCAATTGCTTGCATTGGCCAAATAATCCTCCCAACGAGACCCAAATACTGAAATCTGGGATTCACCCAGATACAAAGCTAATTAAAGAATCCCTCCGTTGCTTTTTGTTGAGATTTAAAATCTGAAAATCATGCTATGCTAGCTTTTTTCAGGTACATCTGACTGTTCCTCTGGCATCTTTTCATAAACAATTGCCTCCCATTTAAAAAAAAAAACTTACTGCTGCTTCCCTGCTTTTATAATATAACAGTAACAGAGAGTCATTTATAGAGAATACTGTCATGGTCCTAAAAAGGTTTCAAAACATTCTCCCACATGGAACAGATAGCAGAGGTGGGCAGAGTAGCAGACCATTGCCTTCAGCTTTCCTACAGGAGTGCTTTAGTGATACTGGCTTGTATTTTTTCCCCTTGAACTGTGGCGCCGATCTTTGCGTGCCCTCATAGACATGTAAGTTGCTCTTTGTTTGGCACACCACCTGAATGTCAATGGGGGCAATTACGGTGCTTTACAATTCATCGGTACTTTTTGGCAAATCTGCACAGAGATGCATGCATTATGCTCTCACCTATATTGTGGTTTGTCTCTAAACTTGCATTCCTTTTTCCTCTCATGCTTGAACTCTCGCGTTTGCAAACACTGCTGCTTATCAGCTAAAAGAGCCCTGGTCAGAGGCTGCTGCGTGTGGGTTCTGACCCTACCTACAGTGTGCAGCACTGTGCAACAGACACAGCAAGCCTAACAAACGTTCTTTCCTATGCCATTTGCCTTTTAAAGGCATGCTAGGGATCTGGCAGCTACAGCTCAAGGAAAAGCAAATGTAGGAAAACAGGAGTGCATTATGGGCCCGGTCCTGCAAAGTAATGAGCACACTCAGCAATCCCATCTTCCCGAGATCCAGCTCCCAAGTCATTGCACAATTTAGCATTAGAGCTGAAATGTCTCACTTAAATAAAATATCCTTTTCGGGGATTGTAAATGAGGAAAGGACCGGGTTTGGGAAACACGGAAGTGCAAACTGCCAAAGGTCTACGGGATGGCAAACAAAAGGCACAGAGCCAGAATGGAGATAAAAGATGTGATTAAAACAGCAGCACCGGCAGGTGAAAGGCCATGGTGTAAACAGGGAAAGAGTGCACCTCAGTGCAGTTCAGTAGAAAAGGGCGCTACCAGACAGAAAGACTGGAAAGAGGCTGTTCATGGCCAGAAGAGAAGATAAATCTGGAAGCGGCATGAACCAGTCTGTTATCTGGCTGAAGCAGTCAGGCAGCACTCCCTGATAGACAAATTTGGGAAGCAATGACATTAAATAGATGTAAACAAGCTGCCTCAGCACTAGAATTTTGTTACTAACCAATTAAATTTCATCTTCAACTCTTAGCTGGCAGCCCTGGCTCACAGCCCCTTCGCTCTTATTGTTTCACAAAGATAAAACATGTTGTATACTATTTCCATCAAAATCGGGAGATGGATGGAAAGCCCTTCCCTTCTCTAATGAGGCTGAAAGACTCCTTACCCTACGTATCAGAGAAGCCTGTCACATTTACATTAATTGATGCTGAGAGTTTTACGGTTGTTCAGAAACTGTTCAGGGCCAAACAAGGAATGGGAGGCCCATGAAAACGTGTGGTTAAAGCGGATCAGACTGTGCATTAGTGAGGCCTGCAATTTCCAAATCCAGTGTTCATTCCTAAGGTTTAGCATTCACGCCACACCAAACAGCGCTGTGTGGGGAGCCAGAGGCCGTTTGGCAAGCAGCTGTTTCATCCTCCAAGTAGACTATTTTTACCAATGCTGGAAAAAAGTCCACAGAGCAGAAACGTGCTGCTGCTGCTGCTGCTACAGCCATCATCTGCCTCATTCTGCCAATGATTTTGTCCATGCAAGAGTTTTTGCAACTCTAAATGACAATGCTGCTTGTAATTCCTACGCTTAAGCTTATACCTCTTAAGTCCTTTCGATGTCCNGGGCGGGGGGAGGGGGCAAATGCTGATGGCCTTTAGGAACCACAAACATCTGTAAACACGGGGTGATTGCTAGCCAGGACCGAGCCCGGTGTGACCTACATCCCTCCAGACACCTGCTGCATGCTGCAAGAGTTTGCCTCTGAAACGCAGCCATGAGCGCTGCGCCGTACCAGCGAGCTCCTCCTCGACAGCAAATGTCTTTAAAGCCAGACCTTAAAAACAGCATTGCCTCGTCATTAGGGTGCACGGTGCTCTCCCGCTGCCCACCTCTGAAACGGCATTTACTGTGTAGCAGGAAAAGGAAGACGGGGGGCGCGNGGTTTAGCATTCACGCCACACCAAACAGCGCTGTGTGGGGAGCCAGAGGCCGTTTGGCAAGCAGCTGTTTCATCCTCCAAGTAGACTATTTTTACCAATGCTGGAAAAAAGTCCACAGAGCAGAAACGTGCTGCTGCTGCTGCTGCTACAGCCATCATCTGCCTCATTCTGCCAATGATTTTGTCCATGCAAGAGTTTTTGCAACTCTAAATGACAATGCTGCTTGTAATTCCTACGCTTAAGCTTATACCTCTTAAGTCCTTTCGATGTCCTTGGAGCTAATGATTTCAGCGCAACTTTCATTTCGCATCACCCTCACCATTTACTGAAATGCATCTGTCCTGGGGGCAGTTTCTTCTTTTTACAGCTGCTTTTACTTCTGAATGGAGCTCTTCATTTCCAAGCACGGTCTGTTCCATAAGGACCGACAGTAAAGTTGAGAGAGAGAANAACGCAGCCATGAGCGCTGCGCCGTACCAGCGAGCTCCTCCTCGACAGCAAATGTCTTTAAAGCCAGACCTTAAAAACAGCATTGCCTCGTCATTAGGGTGCACGGTGCTCTCCCGCTGCCCACCTCTGAAACGGCATTTACTGTGTAGCAGGAAAAGGAAGACGGGGGGCGCGGGGGGATTCATCACGCTGGCATTAATCACGGTAACAAAGCCGCCCAGAGACGCTCCACGTTGGAGCTCGCCATGAAGGCAGGGAGGGCTGCGCGCCCGCTGCGCGGCCGCCTCGGCCCCTCGCCGGCGTCTCCCGGCAGGCGCTGGCCCCGCCGCGCTGAAACGGCTCCGGGGCTCGGCTGGGCCTCGGTGTTGCCCGGGGGAAGGGCGGGCGGCGGGAGGCGCCGGGCACTGCCTGCGGGGCGGGCGCTCAGGTAAAGGCGGCCGCGGCCCTTCGGGGCGGGGGTTCC
>VZSC01005877.1:258697-295062 GCA_013398225.1 Steatornis caripensis | reverse complement strand
TGGCCGCGGCGGGTAGCGCTGCCGTTTGGGCGTGGGTTGTGGCTGCGCGCTTCCCCAGAACCGAGTCCACCTTGGCCATTCATCATCACCACAGGCAATCTAATTACAGCCCTGTCTGAAAAGGAGAGGCTCATTTATAATAGAGACTTCGTTATGAAAGTGTAATACCTCGAACTACATTTTTGCAACATTTTTTAGAGGAAAATTAATTAATTGGCTGGCGCATTTTAAAATAACCAGCCTCCTGAGGCTGGTGCAGCGGCACCTCTCAGCGTATTCCCTCCCCACCCAGATCGCCTGCTGTGTGACAGTGAAATGCTAAAATTATTTTGGCAGAGAAATAGTCTCGGAGGCTGTTGTTTATTTTCCACAGCAGAGGAATATCTCAGAATGCAGCCTGCACCTCTGCCCTGTGGGACTGTCTCTAATTGCACGTGGTGCGCTGTAGAAGCATTCGAAATGCACAGTTCAGAAAGCAGAATTAAACATTGGGGGGGGGGGCACCCACAGCTAGCATGCGCCCAGCTTGGTCCTTAAAAGAGGCGAATTTAAGAATACGTGTGTCAGGGAAGCACAAAAATGGATAGTGGAATAAGGCAGCTAATCTCGTGCTGGCACGCATGCAGCACAATCACCCGTGAATCGGCATAAGAGCTGAGAACCTGGGCCGGCACCCTTGGGTCCCAACAGCCTTTCTCACGCTCTTCCTCGTTCCTTTGTTTGAGCAGTCCCAGTAATGGGACAGTTCACGTTGGTGCTGCTCAGGAGTGGTTTCAGACAGAAGTGGGGAAGACTGCAAAACCGCACAAAGCAGAGAAAAGGAGTGTGTCCCCATCACTGCCGAGGATGCATTAGGGAACATGTGGCATACACCTCACCAGCTGAAAAGCCTCGAGCAGACTGCAGCACCTCTTCATGTGAGGCAGGTTCTGCTCTGAGCTGCTGTTTCTGCCCAGGACAGACCATCTCAGGTCACTCCAAAAACATGTGAAAGCAGTGGATGGATGGCGTTGACCCATCTTCTTTTTTGTAATCTCCAGGGGTTGCTAGATAGACGTATCTCTTCTAACTGCACTTTTTCATGTGGAGAGGCCTACCATTAGATGAGGCTTTGGTGCAAAGAAGCAATTGCAAAAATGTTGAGTCAGATCCCCAGGCAGTACGAGAGAGGAATGAACTGCAGCGGCGTCTGGGATGAGGGGTACTCTAGAAGCTCAGGAAGGGATCAGCTGAATTTGGATGTGAACAGTAGGAAGTAGGATACGGAAGAAAATCTTTGCAAGAAAGAAGGGGAACTACATTGCAAGAAGATACTGGGGGAATGGTTTATCATTTTTCCTGTACAGGAGAGGAGAAACGGACACCTGAGATTCACGGTAGGTAAGAAGGGAAGGTTTTCTGAGGGAAAGGCTAAGGACAGGACAGGGATGATAGGACCACTTCTGAAGTCTTTCTCACTGGCTTTTATCTGTTGGTGGAGTGCTAAAAAAGAGATGGTGCCAGAATAGCTAGGAACAGGACCTCCACGAGACAGAGAACTTTGGATATTTTTACCAGCCAAAGCCTTCCTGTAAGTGGCATGCTGTACAAAGTATGTGCTGTGTTACACAGAATCACAGAATGGTAGGGGTTGGAAGGGCCCTCTGGAGATCACCCAGTCCAACCCCCCTGCTAAAGCAGGTGCCCCCAGAGCAGGGTGCACAGGAATGTGTCCAGGTGGGGTTTGAATCTCTCCAGAGAAGGAGACTCCACAGCCTCTCTGGGCAGCCTGTGCCAGTGCTCTGTCACCCTCACAGTAAACAAGTTCTTCCTCATGTTCAGGTGGAACTGCCTGTGCTCCAGTTTGTGCCCGTTGCCCCTTGTGCTGTCGTTGGGCACCACTGAGAAAAGTCTGACCCCGTCCTCTTGACATCCACCCTTCAGATACTTGTAAGCATTGATCAGATCTCCTCTCAGCCTTCTCCAGGCTAAATGGACCCAGCTCTCTCAGCCTTTCCTCATAAGAGAGATGCTCCACTCCCTTAATCAACTTCGTGGCCCTCCGCTGGACTCTCTCCAGTCGTTCCCCGTCTCTCTTGAACTGGGGAGCCCAGAACTGGACACAGTACTCCAGATGTGGCCTCACCAGGGCAGAGTAGAGGGGGAGGATCACCTCCCTCGACCTGCTGACCACACTCTTCTTAATGCACCCCAGGATACCATTTGCCTTCTTGGCTGCAAGGGCACACTGCTGGCTCATGGTGAGCCTGTTGTCCACCAGCACTCCCAGGTCCTTCTCTGCAGAGCTGCTCTCCAGCAAGTCAACCCCCAGCCTGTACTGGTACATGGGGTTGTTCCTCCCCAGATGCAAGACCCTACACTTGCCCTTGCTCAACTTCATCAAGTGTTAATTTAAGGTTGTACACATCTTCTTACAGAGTGGCACTCCTTACTACACCGTGAGTTCTCTGTTACCCTGATGCTCTCTCAGATAATGCTTTTAAGGCTTATCTGTTGTTTGGACTTGGACAGAGGCCCTTGTTCTCCTTGCTTGGAAGAACAAATCACAAGACACATAAGATACTACCCCATGGTCAGTGAGAACAACAGGTTTTGTGAGCGTTTTGCCACGTGCTGCTCTAGATTCTGTCCAAAATCAAACGTAGACAGTCTCCTGCGCAGAGCAACCTGTCCTCCTAGATGTATGGACGGGTGCTGGCAATCACAGGTTTTCTCTTCCCAAACTCCACACTGACCAGCACGAGCCAGCCGGGCCTGGAAGCAGCGTAACCACATTAGTGCAATGCTGCATCTGAGCTAACGAACCAGGTGGTCATTTATCCTGAGAGGTCTGCCCCGAGTATACCTTACGCCCACACGCTCAGTTCAATTAAAAGACAGGCAGATGTCTTTTCAGGTTGGAGGCCTACATCTCTATGTGGACAGGGAATAAAAGCATGACTGGGAATGGGTGGAGAACAAGAAGGACTGCAATGAAGAGATTAGAGTGGCTGCCCAGCTAAGGCATGCCTTCATCTCTGCAGGATTTTTTTACTTGACTGCTTAATGGTTCTTACTTCACAGGGTTTTCATTACGCATTCTTGTCTGTGTCTTTGCAGTACTAACCATGGAATGCTGCATGCTTTAACCCGTAGCTTTGCTATTTTGATGTTGAGCTACATGTCTGGTCTAATTAGGTATTCATACAGTGATAAACACTCATTTCTTATACACATTATGCAGAACTTTGCATGTTTTCCTGTATTTTCTTTTATTTCTTTTGTGGTGTTTAAAGCAGGACATCATTTGTTTGCAAGAGGAAAGATTTTTATAACAGGGCCCTGCACAAGCAGAAAAAAACACAAAGTGTAGCCCTCATAAAACTCGAGGCCAGCCCAGAGCTTGGGACCTCTAGACCTTTTGCTGAGGTCTGGTGAAAAACGTCGTGCAGGTCCACTAGCTTTCACCAGGCTTGTGGGGTAACTTTGTGCAGGTCACCTCAGCAGAAATCTGTGCACTTGCTCCACTGCAGCTCCAGATGAGCTAAACCAGCCAGGTGCTGTGTTACTGTCTGTTCGTATAGCAGTGGTGGCAGCTCCTCTCCAACAGACCCCAAGAAATGCAGGATCTCCTTCAGCAATACGGGGAACTTCATGTATTTGGGGTCTTACTGACATTTGGACAAAATTTATTGACTCATTTAATTTATTCATCTGGAGTGTAGTCTGCTGTTTGTATAGCCCTGGGCGGATCTGAACACTTAAGTTACACTGCTGGTGGTGTCCTCTTTCTGCTTGCCATTCGTTCAGAGCTAACACTGCAGAGATGTTTGCACTACAGCTGTTGGTTTCTCTGTTGTCTGGTGGAAGCCTAAAGGCTAGCTGGTGTGACTTTACAAATCCTGCTGCAAATCCCCAGTTTTGGCCACCTTCATATGCATGTTTTCACTCCTGCCACGTGGGTTGTGTCGGTATTTTAATGGCACAGCCTTTGAACTTGATTTCAGTCTCATGTTTTCTGGTATCCACTGTAGTGTCTTCAATGAAGTAATAAACCTGCAATAATATAGATGTGGTGTGAACAAGAGGAAAGTCAATCCTACAGTTTTTAAAGGGAAAAAAGTATGCCAGAACTTGACAAAAGCTTGAATCTCAATGCAGAAACTTACTGTTGTCAGGCTTTCACTTGATCAATTTGGTTCCTTTTGAGGGAAATCCACAGACACACACACATGCATGAAACAGTTAACAGGTTTGTGTGATAAAAAATGGATTAATTTGGAAAAAATGTAATGATACTGACTGTTACTATATAACATGTAATACAGCCTAAAGCTATATGCTATGCAAAATGAAAGAGCATGCCAGAAACAGTTTGAAAAAGTATATTCTGTGCATTGCATTGTTTGTTGTTGGGGTTTTCTGAGCTAGACAAAGGACACCGTGTCAAAATGCAATGCTCTGTGCAAAGATAATTTTACAATCATTTACATAAAAATGATAGATTTTACAAATCTATCTGCCGGTCAAATCCTGCACTTCTTTGCACTGTACATTCAAGTAAGCAATTTCACATGATATACATTAATGCAAAATTTAGTGCTGTACATGTAATACGCCTGGAAATAAAGGAAGATTAAGATGAGAAGAAGGGCACAGAGCTCTTTCAATTTAGGTTTTTAGATTGTGTGATACACACATTTCTTTCTAAAACCATCATGAGAGAGCAGGGAAACTACTATAAAAGCAGCCCTGATCTCCAGACCTGTTTCAGCTTGCAATCGTTCTCTGCCCAGTAAGCGCCTCTCACCCTATATGCCAAACAGCCCAAAGATTAACTAGCACCTGGAACGTTGCTAGTGTTGCCAGGTACATTTTTTGTGACAAGCTTTGCAATATGCACGGTGCTTCTTAAAGCTCCAGCTTCTGGATTCATGTGCTTCCTTCAGCTTTAACGTAAAAGGCTTGCAGGGAAAAGCTTGGATACTTAGCTTCAGGAATCCTAATGAGCTCAAGAAGTCAAGGCACCTCTTTGTCACCTCCCCAGTGAGGGAAGTTTGACAGTAAATCCCTGACACTGTGGGACCTCTGCCTGTGCTATCATCCCCTCACATCACTGGGCGGTGCATCAGTGGGTTGCACCCACCAGCTTCTTAGATGCTGATGGGTGCTGTTGTGGGTGCTGTGCTTGATGTCCCCTCCATCCAGTTCTCTCTCAATGCATGTTCAATCCTGTGATCCTCACATCCCTTCCCTTTACTTCACTGTTGTCCTCCGTAGTCGGTTCTTTTTCTCCTTTTCTTTCTTTTTCCTCTAGCCCTTCCCTATCCTGGGGACCTTTGAAGTTTTGTAAGGGCCAGCCCGGTCCTAAAATCAGAATTGCAAAAATGAGTAGCTGGCTTTTGAGGACAGAAGCCACGTACGTCAGTGCCAGCAATCGACAAAGCTGCACAACTGTAGTGCCTGCTTAGCGCTCCTACCGTCTTGTGCTTCATAGCACAGCCAGGCAGTTGGATGGAGAAGATAGGGAAAAACAACTTCTTCACAGGCAGTTCTTATGGTGCTGAGTTGTCCGTGAATGCTTTCCTTTGGGCTTCCCCACATGATTGATTTGGGGATCTATCTCTGGCAATTGCAGTTGGAATTTTCCTTCCAGGTAATGTATAAATTGCCCTGTGGCACTTTGCATTGTGGGCTGACAGGTGCCAGGCGAGTAAAAGGCCTCTGTAGCCAGTGACCCTGAATGTTTCAAACCAGAGGAACTTCATAATGTTTGGTGGAAGAAGCAGAAATGTGATAGGCTTGAGTCACACAGAGAAGTCAAGCTCCACTTGCTTTCTAGCATGCTTCAGCTTCAGAGCGCATTCATTTGTATATGAATTTCTAGGAAATTAGACTGTGCTTTACAATTTCAGAGTTAGACGTGCTTTAGCGCTGGAGCCTCCAAGAGGCTGCATAATCTGTACAAACCCTTTCATCCATCACAGGGATGACGTGTCAGGTGTTTGGAAGCACAGAATGACGCTACACAACAGCTGAGGAGAGGCAGTGAAAAATGCCGTGTTGCGTGGAAGCTGTAAGCAGGACTTAGGTACACTGAAAATATTTGCTCAGTGAGGACTCAGCTGGGGTACATGCACCCTTTGCAGAAAATGCCATAGTGTCTTCCATCAACAGAAACAGCTAGGGCCCTGGAAATGTGTCTCCTTCAGATGATAAGGAGGCTAGCACTCCGTTCTGATACCCTGAAGGGAGAACACTGCCCACTGAATACTCCTCACCGTCCCCGACCATTTAGCATTGGTCTCCAGTCAAGCCTTTACAGAGCCCAAAACTTCTCAGGTGGTCCTTGGAGGGCTGTGGGCTTACACTGAGCTGTACCGGGTCTGCTTGTGGCCTGAAGCATTGTGCATCTTCTGTTGTTTATTTGCAGGTGATCTCCCTTGATTTTTCATCTTTATTGATGTGAATAGTCAAGTGGTGGAAATCATGTCATAGGAGTCCTTATAGCTACTCACTGGAGGAGAGAAGTAGAGAACAGCTCATCTCTTTGAAGGACAGAAGAGACAGAACATGGAGGCATTCCAGGGAACTGAGTGTGGAACCAGTGTTTCATTGAGAGACCTGACAGGAATCCAGGAATAAAAAATAATCACCTGCTTTAGTTTTAACTGCCACAGTTGAATTTTCAGATTAGAAAATATGAGATCTGTCATAATCCATGGGTAGGCTGATGACTTCAATTGTATGAGATTCTTCTCTGATTTGAAACGGACAAGCAGGGAAGAGTTGGGGCAATTTGTGCTACAGAAGCAGGCTAGAAATTCAAGGGAAGGATGAATGAATTAAAACTGTGCAGTTCCTGGGGAGGTGCACGGCACAGGAGAAGAAGACAAAGATTTGCCTCATGTGACATTGTTGTGGGAAGTTTTTAGTAGAGCAGATGATTGGGGAAAAAAAAGAATCAGTGGAGTGCTCTTATCTTGGTAGAAGTGTTTTTGCCAAAATGTAATTATTTTGTGGAAATGTGTCAAAATTTAAAATGGGAAAATGAGAAACAATTATCTGTTGACTTTCTCATTTCACTGTGATAATGTCAAATTGCTTCATTTGTGCAAGTGAAAATGTTTCATTCTGATTTCCTTGTTTAGTCTGGACTTTTCTATTGCAACATTTTCTATTGTAACATTTTCTATTGTATTTACACATTTCTACGGATATATTCCATATTTTTATTTCCTCAGTGTTGCAGAAGTACAGAATTTCTGATTCTGCAGAAACATGTCTATCTTGCTTTTTTGTTCGGATTTGAAAAGTTAGTTTGGTTTAAAAATGGTGATCTTCCCCCCCCACCCCCCAGAGCAGACATGCAGATTTTTGTCACACTTCTGCTTCTAAAAGAGAAGAATTCATTTTGCCTTCAATTTTGCATGCACAGCAAAACCTTTTGAGGCCAAGGGAGCAGTTGCATTTTGGATACGTCCCTGTTCTGAGCTCAGGTTTTGGTTCTGAGGACCTAAAGTGATTGAGGAGTAGTAACCAGTCCCTGAATAATATATGTCTTCCTAATGCTTTCTAGAGTGATTCTACTTACTTTCCATACTTTCTTTAGGAGTCCTTCCTTTCATGCCCCAGTCGTGCTACTCTCAGTTCCACCATGCAGTCAAGGCACAGTCCCTGCGGAAATGCATGCCACACAAAGAGCAGCTGTCCAGAAAGTCCCCAATTACCTTTCTTAGTGTTTCAGCACTGTTTCCTTCTTCCGAGGCAGGCCAGTGTGCTGTGCACGTGCCCACTTTCTAAGCTTGCAGTGTTTTCCTTTGGATTCTCTGCGCCACTGATTTGTATTTTGGGTTGCTCTTTAAAATGTAATCCTAACAGTGACATCAGGAAGAATTAAACAGCGGTCAGAAAACAACACTTTTGAGGAAATAACTGTGAATAGCGGTTGTCATGCCTCGCATCAAAACCCTTCAGCATCAGTCCGCAATTAGGGAGAGGACAAAAGAGATTCCAGAGACTGAAACGCTTTGCTTTTCCCAAGAGGGTATGCGTGTATGCGTGTGTGCTGAGGGAGTGGGTGCTAATTGTCCCTGCTCCGCAACTTGTGTCCAAGCCAACCTGGCAAAGGAATCAAGTGGGACTTGGTGCAGATGTAAACCAGAAAGGGAAGAGGAGCAGTGCATTTCCCAGCCTTATGTGCTTTATGTTTGCCCTTCCTGACTGGGGCCGTGGGAGGTTGCTGCTGCATTGGTGGAGGATGACTGAAATGTGCATTCATAGCAGCAAAAGTCAGTTTTAAAAAATCTGCCAGGTGAGTGTCAGCGTGCCGCTAATCAAAGTGAGGGTTGATTGCAAAACTAAAAATGAAGTGAATGCTTTGCATAATTCGGTAGACTGCTGCTGCGTGTGTGCGTGTATGTGTTTATAGACTCCTCGTTAAGCAGTGTGAATTGAATTAATCATGGAAAGAGGCACGCTGTGTTCATATTCTGGATGCAGTTCCAGAGCTCTTTTGTATGTTCTGGACTGCAGTAAGGACTGGGTTTGGAGATACGGGAGAGACCAGGCCTTGTTCTCCAATTGCTGTATTTGTGGGCAAGATTTAAAGGCAGCTCAACATATTTTTGCATGAGTTGAGAAATTTTAGACTGCATTCCATATTTACCGTGTAGAAAGGGAAAGAGCTGTTTTATCTCAGCTTCTAGGAATGCTTAAGTTAAATGTCTGTGCCTACTTAGGTAACCACAGCTATTGAAATAAAGCACATGAAATCCCAGATCCAGTTGCAACACCCCAAAAATGCAGCCTCAATGCTTCTGAGAAGGCCCCACAAATTGCCAGTTCTCATCAAGCATTAATCAGTGCTGCTGATGTCATGATTATTTACATCAGCCCCGAGTCTTGTCCATGAAATAAATACATGTTCTTTCTCCCACTGAGACCTCACAAATTCCTCAGCCCTACCTAAGCCTTCAGCAGCTTTCTGACTAGTTTACATTGGTTTGAGTTGGATGAGTTAGGATTAAGCAGAGGGATTGTCACAGTAAGAGAGTTGGCCAGCCCTCTGATGCCTTTCAGTTGGTTGCAAGTAGACTGAACTAACCCCCTTTCTCCCTACAAAGACTTTACAACATCTATGGCTTCCTGGCAGTGCAGATGGACTGCTCCGTTCAGGCTGGCCCTTTTCTGTTCTGTGAGATGAAACAGAATGACCACAGGTTATATGAGTAGCTGTGGATTCATTGCTTCAACATGTTTTCTCAAACATGTTTTTCAAACCCAACCCGTGCCCGTCACCTGGAGCATTGCACTGGACCCATCGCTTTTGATTCTTTGCTTTCTTTGAGGGAGAAGGGAGCTTCTAAAAGGTTCCTTAAGGCCTCCTCATTTTCCCTCCCATACTAATCCTGCCCCTTGGGACCTCACCATCAGTCCTCAGGTGCTGTCAGGCTGCTGTGCAGAGCTCATTGGCATGCCAGGCCCTTATCCCCACATTTGTGTTGTCTCACAAAGCAGCACATAGGGATTCTCTAGCAATACAAAAGGAAGATTTTCCTAGCTGTCATGATGAAAGGAGATTTAAATCTCTGTGCAGTGTTCCCCCAGTGACTGCTAACCTTCAAGTGCCTCCGTCGCTCTACTGGTAGGATGGGGTAAATAGGGAAAAAATGGGGAAAATGGCATGCACCTACTAATTAACATCTGTAAACTCCCTAAATGATCAGTGCAAATCCTCGTGTGAGACAATCAATGTACTGAAGGGTCCGGTAATTCATAGTCCGTTGCACGTGTAGGTACAGGAATAGCAGTCAGGGCTGCCTGCACTTGGTTGAGGGGCTGAGGGAGGCCAGGTGCCTTGGGAAAGAGCCAGTAATTGCAAGGAGCAGAGAGAGGTCTCAACATCCCAGCCAGCCTACAGGCTCCTTGCTGAGCTGGTGATGCAAGAGGAAGGAAAATACGGTATTGTCCCTCAAAAGCTGCTACCTTGCTTTCTGCGCCTGCCCTCTTCTAGCTGCTGAGGGTGTCTGGAACAGCACAGCTGGTAAAGCAGGCCAGGGTAGGGACTTCTTCCCTGGATTGCCATCAGCCCGCAAGGGACTCATACTGGCAAGGCCAGAGCCTCCAGTGAATACGGGACAGCGCATAGCCAAACTGAAGTGGACTGAGGACCAGCGAGAAGACAGAGAGGACGCTGTCAGCAGGTGTTTGGGAATGATCAGAGATGCATCGCTGTCAAGGCTGTGCGGCATACCTTTGCGACATGGCCATAGGCTGGCAGTATCAAGCTACGAAGGCAGAAGAGGCTGAGGGGAGCACTGGTGCCTTTCTGCAGAGGTGGTCCGTGGCAGGAACGCTGTGCTGTTCGATGAGACAGAAAAGGGACGCCTCAGGACTGCCTGAGAATGTTGAAAAGGGCACGCTGAGCTGGTGCTTTCCATCTAGCTGTCATTCCCTCCTTGCTCAACCACCTCTGTTGTTCCCTGACCCAGTCCTCCGCTCCAGGCAGTACTTTGTGTTGTTTCTTTTTTACCCCTCTCAGCCTCTCATCAAGGTGTAAATAACCCTTCCCACTCCATATGGATCTGCAGGGCTCTGCTATTCTCCTGCAGGGCTAAAAATTGTCTGCAGCAAAGCAGCTGCTCTGTAGAATTTATCTGACTAAAAGATTAGACTCCCTGAAATGCATGGAAGGGCTAGATCCTCACGGCTGGTATAAATCCTCATTTACAACATAGATCACAGCTATAACCAACATGTAAATCACAATGCTCCCTTCTGACTTGAAAATCTATGAATCTATGAAAATTGGCGTAATTGCATTGATTTCAGGAGAGCTACTGTGATTTACACCGGCTGGGGACAGCAGCCCAGTGTACGCCCATCCTGTTAGAACAAATTAGAATTCTCTCTGTGGTGTGGCAGTTCACCATCCAGGCAGGCTGGGTCAGCAGCAGCGTGCTGCGCCTGCCGTCAGTTCCTCCAGTTCTCCCAGTGCCCAGAGAGGAGCGGGGCTCTCAGCTGCTCACACCACCACCACCCCACCCCAAGCCTGTGCCTTTGCCTTTGCCTCCTTGTGAGGCTGTGTTTGAAAAATACTACTGCCCAGCAAAGTGGTACAGTGCAGAAACGTAGGAGCAGCAATGCCTTGACCAAGAGAAGCCTGTGGTGGTTTTCACAAGCTAACTTGTCCTGTCAGATGTGGTTCAGGAAATGCTTTTGCGGAATGCACCCTACGCTTTCGCCCACAGACCTCTCTGAAGCCCTCGGTGTCGGTTCCTCAGCATAGCAAAAGATGTGCGCACAGTAAGCCTCAAATGAGAATAACAGCCATTGAGCCTTAACTGCATGCAGTGAAGGCATCTTGTTTCTGGCTGCTGCGTAAGCGGAGGCTGGTGCAAAACTAGAAGAGGGTGAACAAATAGCAAAGGGGAAGTATGGAGAAGAATCCCAAACGAGGCATTTTGTCCCGCATGCAACCCGTAAGAAAGCTCAAGATTGTTTACTACTAACTGGGTTTACATGGGGTTGTTTTCAGGTAGAATAGCAATTCTCCTTAAAATCTCTGGAATAGGAATCAAAGTCATTAGTCTCATATAGCATTTACTAAAGCCTTTGTTGATAGTGAAAGCTCTATTTAAGGCCACGCTTGCACTTGTCTTACGATGGCTTGTTTTCTGGTGCTTACAATTTTCTGAAAAAATGATTCCTCTGTATTAAATTTTCAGTGCCTGGCCTTTTCTCGGGAGCAACGTTTTGTTGTTTTGGAGAGAAACATATTGATCAAGTTTCTAAGAAAAAGTAGAAAACAAACTTTCATATTATCAAATTACATTTGGATTGTTTTGCATACGATTCAATCCTGATGAAATTTGCAAGTTAGAAATCTGTAGTTTGCCTAACTCTGACCCAGGACTGGAGTCAAGGTCAATTGATTTTGGACATGTTCAGTGAACAGTTTCCACTGTGCTTACAGTCATGAGAGTGCAAGTCACAACAAATAAATATTGACGGGACTGGGAAAGCACAGAACGTCGTCTTCTTTTGACTACGCAGTTTTGTTGATGTTGCTTTTGCGTATTTTCATAATCCAGGCTTTGGAGGACTTTCAGGTTTGGATTTTGTTTTAAATTGTCTGGTTATGGTGCTATGATGGATGTTTAATTTCTCCAAAGATCTGTGTAAATAATAGATCTCGTTTTGGTGGCCAACCTGCAACTTGCAGCTTCTGGTGAGTAAACAGAACCAGAGTGTTTCGCCCAGCTCTGTTGCAACAGTCGCTTCCAGTCTAATGCAGAGTCCCGAGATTGAATCAGTGGTATGAGTCTGCTACTAGTTTCTGTCATTAGCAAGTAAAAGAGACGGAGGTGCTAAACACAGGGCGTACACCCTCACCCCTACTTCCAAACACTGCTCTTTGGTGAGGAGAGTATGTTTGGTCATCTCACCTCCTTGGTCCCCTGGGCTGCACCGTGGCTATCAGGGGGTTCCTCCCTGTGCTGGACTGCCTAGTGTCTCAGCCACTGCAACAAAAACACAGGCCTATGCTCTAAAATGTCCTGTAAAAAATCAACCTGCTTACATACTTTGCAGTCTCACCTTCTACTATGTTGAAAGGAAAGTCAGCCTGGACACATTTAGTAAGAAAACTGCCACTGATCACAGGTTTTATTGGTGCTTCCCACAGCTGGCTCCAACACAAGTTTCTGTGAGCTAGGTGTGGCCCCGAAAACCTTCATCCCACTCATGCCGGACCTGTCCTGGCTTGCTTGCGTGAGGTAAAGTGCTCATACTTGGTGCACAAAAACCCTTTACGGGAAGCATATCTTGACCTAGCTACAAATAGGAAGATGATGCCTTCTCAAGCGACACACCTTTCTGTCCTCCTTTTATCTTACGCTGCTGTGCTTCCTCCCCACCTCATTGCCAGGGAAACCCTTTTCCTCCGGCAAATGCTGCTGTGATGATGAAACTGTTTGTGTGGAACTTCCCTGCCTTGTCAGAGAATCTGGTTTTGATGGCTTTTTTCCGGCTGGCTTGCCTGGGAGGTGGTGACTCAAATCATCTCTGTGTGTGTGAGCGAAAGGAGCACCTGGCATGTGCAGCCGGTTACCTGATGAGTGGCCGTGATGGTCGACTTTAGCTTTTACCCTACTAGGGAGCTGAGGACCTATCTAACATGCAAGCGGTGCAGGTCCCTTGCTGCCTCCTGAGTTTCCCATATGGCTGGCGGGAGGGTGGGCTGGTGCCCACCACTGAAGCAGGTTGTTCCGTTCCTGCTTAGTGGATGTTTTTATTACAGTGTGAAATGAAGCAAAATATCAAAGCTGGCTGAGACTGTGTTGTGAGGAAATCCTCTGATCTTGCTAGGTCTGCTCAGTGTTTAGCCTTTCATCAGGACATGAGCCCGTTGCTGTTTCAGGCTAAAGACAGAGCTTTGTATGGATGCTTTGCTTTCACTCTGGAAATTCTCAGTTTGACTTGCAGCTTGTGTCAGAAAGGGCCTGATGACAAAAATGTTAATGCCTTTACCAGGAAAGTTAGCAAGCACTTACACGTCACTCTTCCAAGGGATACAGGTGTGTAAGTAGAGGAGAGTCGCACATCTCTCTTTGAATCAGGTTCTCAGAGCATCCATCTAGATACTAATTATCTTCTGCAGAAGTTCTCCAATTTCTTTTATGTCACTGAGAGCTCTAGTTGCCTGGCAATACTCAGTAACATCCGAGTGCCTCGGAGGACTGGATGTAAACTGCAACAATGGCGCATTTTAAATGGAGGCCGGCATATTTCGAGATTTTTACAGAGGAAAAGGTGCGCAGAAAAGTTTAAACAGGCAGCTTAAATGAGTTCTTCTTATTCACGTGATATTTTATTCCTTGTGATAACCAACTTCTGCTTTTATTAAGGAAACTTCAACAAAATCTCCCCAAGCCTTTGTCTGATGTTTTATTTTTCTGTGGCTGATCTGTGTGTCATACTCAATGACTCAATATAGCTCCCACCTGAGCAGCACGATTGCCTTCACCTGGCTTCCTAGGTCCCGTTTCTAAGCTATACTGCACAGCAGGACCAGGTACTCAGAAGACCTCTGTTCTGTTACAGAAAGGCCAAAGACTCCACCAGTCACAGGACTACTCAGAGCGCTTAAGCTGCAATTTATGGCTTAAATCCAGGATGAGCAGCGGGCAGTCGCACTCATTAGCGCCTGCCTTCAGTGTCGTAGCCCACTATTGCAGAAGCAGGAGAAATCTTCAGAAACAGCAGGCAGAGTGTTGGCTTTGTTTTCTTTTCTGTTCTGTTTGATATTTCAGGTAACTGTCAGGAGAGGATTTATTTTTTTTCATAACAGACTTTGTCTTCGTAATGCCTCTGAACACAGGATGGCAGGTGAACACTGTGTTTGCCACGTGCCTGGGGAAATGCGTGTTTCTGTGAGCTCACAGTTTTCTTCCTTTAGCAGTGTTAGAAATGAGTTGTAATCGAGCACTGCTATGGAACTTACCCCTGCGCAACTCCAAGGTGAAGCCTGTTTGTTTGCATTGTAAACTCTAATTCAGCAATGACCAGTTCAAATGGTGTTTTCAAATACAAACGTACGTAAAACGGTTGTGTCATGGACAGTTGACCTACCAAGCAAGTGTTTTTCTTGCTCGGATTGCAGTTCCTTGTAGTCTGGAGTAACAGCTTTCCAGAAGATCTGTGATAAAATGATCTCAAGCTGTTTCCCAGGGGAACTGGGTTTCTTAATTGGGTTTTTCCTTTTTCTATAAACAGATCTGAAGTGGTGCCTGTAATGGGAGGAGGAGCTGCCCTATCCCGGCTCCATTCCAAGTGGAAAGAGGGTCCTGATGCTGCCTCTAGCTGTCCACCAAAAGGCTCAACATCGTGTGCATGTTCCATGACTGGTGAAGAACGCTTTGGGACCTGTTCACACTTCACATCATCACAGAGGTGATGCTGGGGAAGGACAAACTATTGTATTCTGAATCAAGAAAAGCATGACATAAAGAAGAATGTGCTCTCTCTCTGTCTTCTCTTTGAACACCACAGTCAGCGCTAGTTTCCCTGCATTCCCTTTCTTTTTCTTGGTATCAGAGAGTGGCCCTCAAGAAGACATTGTGCCCCATGCCTCTGGGTGGTCCTTGGTACAAGTCAAAGAAGGTTGAACTTTCATGGTAGTGTAATTCAGCGCCATCTCATTACACAGCTGTGTGGATGCCAGGCTTCAACCATTCCCTTCAGCGTGGGCACTATGTCATTCTTGCCATTTCCTCTTGCAGTAAGCTAAAGCATGAATGCTGTTTGTCAACAAGCAGGCAATTTAAATAGTAAGAGAAATGTAGGAGAGGCATGCCAGGGGGGTGGGGACTTCAGGATGAAGTACCTGCCATATGTGAAAGATCATAAGATTATTGTATTTTCCTAGTTTTAATTAATTACTTTCTTTGTTTATTTTCTACCTTATAATTGAGCTCCTTTTTATTTTTAGTTATAAGTGATGTAAGTATCTGATGCAATTTACCACAATATATTTGTCACATTGTGAAAATAAGTAGTATCTTCATCAATTAAAAGTAAAAAAGTTCCTAGAAGTAATAAGAAAAAAAAGCTAAATTTGTATTTCAGTGGACTCTCTTATCTCCATGGGAACGCTGTATGTAAATCTGCGGTGTTTCATCTAGATCGTGTTTAGTCCTGCATTTGAACTTCAACTCTATGGTTAAGTGCAAGGTATCTCTCTACAATAAAAGTGGAGTAAGCTGCCTTGGAGTTAGTGAAGGTGTGCAAGATCAGCCACAAACTAGCTAATGTCCTGCTGCATCTTATCTCGCAGCAACTCGCGTATACCTTCAGTTAATACTTTTGCTTGTAATCAGGCTGTTGGATACGTTAGGATAGTTACAGCGTTAAAAAACAGGTGGTGTAGCGGAGAAAGCAGCATCGTGCTGCTTTACGTGAAGTGTACCTGCTGCTGCCTGTTGCAGACCTTCTCAGTGCTTCCCCTTTCCCTTTCCTGACAAGTTACCTGTCCCGTCTACGCAGAGTAAACACGGATTGCAAAACTCTCTAGTGTACAGGCCTGCTGAAGTCTCACTGCCAGATGTGCACCTGACTACAGTGTGTGAGCCGGCTTCTTCATCCTTCGCGCTTTTAAGCTCTGCTTGGTCTAAAGTGGTCGCTGCTCTCTTCTTTTGCCTCTTCTGGCACACTTTCTATAAATGAGAAAACAGATTCATCCCAGGAATCATGCTCCCCTCCTTTTCCTGTGCCGGAATTTTGCAGTGGCATAAGCTCGCGCTTTCTCAGAATCTCCCCTCATGGTTCTTGTCATAAATATTAGAAGCCAAATTATTCTTTATTTTAGTGGCATAAAAAATACACTAAGGCAGACAAAGCAGTGAGTTATCATCAGTCCTGTTTCCTGCGACACTTTCTTTAGCATTCTCAAGTGCTCTGTGGGTTAAGATCAGTTGACGGAAGCTGAAGATACGGCCTTATCCCCAAAAAATAATGGGCAAAATGATTTTCCAAAATAGCCCTTTTTAATAACTCTCCATTTTTCTGGTGTAAGAAAGAGCTTTCTTTTTTATGCACTGTCACGACTGCAACATCAGAACTTTCATGGTTGTAAATTTTCACAAGGAAGGAGACAATGTCATTTTGCTGAAGCTGATTGTATACTGCCCCGTGCATTGCACAATCATTTCTACTTCTACTGCGTTGGGTGTGAGACACCCTTGGCTTAGAATAGGAGAGATTTAAAGTCACTTAGTGTTGGTCTGAATGACTATGTAAATTGCAAGAGGCAGAGAATCTGATTCTGTGCCTATAAATTTTATCAAGCCAGCTGCTTGTCAAATTTCATTTTTGCTTTATTTAATCATTAGGTATTACTGGAAGAAAATTGTACATTCTGCTGCTAGTTCTTCTGGTGTAAATCTGGCATAAGAGCCTCATTCTTATCTCCTTCAGTCTGATATCAGTGGAAATCAATTCCAGTGAAATTTACTTTAGTTTGAAGCTGCCATATTTGTAGCATAACGTGGTCTTTGTGGTTCTTAAAACGGATGCAAGGAAATGCCTACGGTTGTAAAAAACGATCCAGGCCAGCTGATTCCATATCATAGCATTTACTTCTGCGTGCTGTACTGTATTCTACTACACACCTTTGAGAATTAGACACTCAATTGGCTGGCCATTGAGCTAGCTGTAGTTAAAAAAGTAGTTACTGGCACATACTGAGTCAGCTGTCAGGTTTACATGGAGAGGCAAAACTACTCATTGTTGCAATAGTACCTGAAGCAAAGGTGTGGCTAAATTAGAAAGTATCTGCCATTCAAACAGTGATCAGCTTCCACCTTAATGTCTTGGAAAAGCTCTTTGTGTGTTAAATAATCCCTTCTGCACCCTTTTCCTGCAAATTTATCCCGGGAACAGAGTGGGCAGATGGGGCGATACGCCCTGGTCATTTTATCTTCCACGGGGCTGAGATCATTGCAAAACAGTAGAAGAGGTGCTAGAGATCAAACACGAGAGCGTAAGTCAGCAGTTGCAAGCACTTTGGGCAGGAGTGGCTGTGGGAAACGCGGGAGCCGGGCTGGTTGTGTACAAATCGTGCTGAAGCCCTGGTTCTTCACAAGAAGGTCATTTGTGTAACAGGGGAGAGGCGTAAGTTTCCGTCAGTCTTAGAACAGACCCGTTCTGTGCACGCATGGGATAATGCCAGCACCTTTTAGCTGAAGACATGTAATGCTACCATGGATGAGGGGCAGAGGGTCTGCCCAACAGGGAATTTATCCAAACTGGTGCCATTTGGCTCCTTCTTGGCAGTTCCCACGTACAAAGTGTTCAGAAAAGGACATCTAGCTAAAGGGTGTTAGCTCTCCAATTACCTTTGCCTAGTATAATGGCTCCCAGAGGCCCATTCTTTGCTGCTATAAATTAGAATAACCCTTAAGGTTGACTAATTTGTCCATGCCCTTTACTAGGGATGAGGGCGATACGCAGGAGATGTAGAGCTGCCTTCTTCCCTCATCGCCTCAGGGCTCTCCCACCCACCTCAGCCCAGCCAGCGGTGGGGACCAGTTATAATCCTGACTTTCTGCTAACGGTAGGAAAAAGCCGCCCAGGCAGGGTGCCACACGGGACAAACTGAATCCCTGCAGAAACATACGGCCATCCTCTACTGCAGAAAGCCTGTACAGGTACAGCAAGGCACTGCCCTTGGCACGCTGCTGCCTCCCTTCCCCTCCTGCTTCCAACATGGTCCCTTGCAGGTGTGCTCACGGGGTGAAGGCTGGGAGGCTGTCTCGATCCGGGCCATGAGGTGTCATGGAATCATAGAATCATAGAATGGTAGGGGTTGGAAGGGCCCTCTGGAGATCACCCAGTCCAACCCCCCTGCTAAAGCAGGTTAGCCTATAGCAGTGTGCACAGGGATGCGTCCAGGCGGGTTTTGAATCTCTCCAGAGAAGGAGACTCCACAGCCTCCCTGGGCAGCCTGTGCCAGTGCTCTGGCACCCTCACAGTAAAGAAGTTCCTCCTCATGTTCAGGTGGAACTGCCTGTGTTCCAGTTTGTGCCCATTGCCCCTTGTCCTGTCGCTGGGCACCACTGAGAAGAGTCTGAACCCGTCCTCTTGACCTCCTCTTGTCCTTGCCCTCCCGACAGATATTGCTAGCTGGGCCCACGTGAGCACACAGCAGTGATGAGGCAAGTGTTTGTGCAGGACCGCACTCCTGACTGCTGGTGCAGATGCACAGAGACACCACTGGTCGCATTACATTCCCAACCAACGCCTGCTGGGGGGGCCTGAGAAGGGAAAGCAAGCACTTCCAGTCCTCTGGCTACAGCAGTGCCGGGGCTACGTAGTGCAGTGGGTGCTTGCGTAAGCAGCAAGCATAAGTTGTCCCTTGTCTGTGGCTCAGGAAAAAAAGAATTTTTTTTGTTTTGGTTACCTATGGGCCTTCTTCAGCTTCCCAAATGTTGCATTTTCAGCATGGAGAGATGCTGCTGGGAGCCCAAGGAGCCAACAATGTGCTGTTCTGCATGTATAATTTAAAGCAGAGGGAAAAGACTTTGTGTGGAGAAACCTTCACCTGAAAGGAACTGCTTTGTTCTGCTTTAATCTCTGTTGTTTGGTTGATCCTTTTTGGTGACAAACCTGGTGCGCTGCTGCTGCACCTTTGTGGCCAGGTGGCAGAGGTCGTTTCCATCCGGGAAAAGGTAATTTGATAAAATGCTAGAGGTGGACGTGCAAGGCAGTGATATTACCCCAGGCTGAAAGTTCCTTTAGAGAGACAGCTCAAATTTAAAAGAGGCTCTAGAGGAGCCTCTGCATCCCCACCAGTGACTGATGGAAGTTCATAACATCTATTTGTGCAGCGTAGAGCTGAGAATGGGGGTGTCTACATCGTGTTTCATGTAGGCACCTCGCTCTCCAACCTTTTTTAAACTGTGTTTCGGTATACCTGAAGACCCTCAAGGTTCCCTGGCCCGTCCTTTGTACCCTCCTAGCAGCTCGGGGAGCTGATCCCCCAGAAAAGTAACCTTGGGAGGGTCGGGGGAGTCTGCGTTATTCTTCAGCCACATCACTTCTCTGATCCACTTCCTACACAGTGCAACAAACATTTGTCCCAGCACAGCAGATGGGTGGTGTGAGGAGGGAACCAGGTGGGAACAAAGAAGAGACTAAGTCTACTAAGCCAGCACTGCCACCAAATAAACGTGCCTTGAATTGCAGCTGCTGGAAGCTAATATGCCAGTGTTTCCCATACAGAAAGGTGCCTTTTCACAGGGTGACGTGGAACAGGAGCTGAGCTTAGGAACTAAGCTTTGAGAAGCAAATTTATTTCAATTAAATCTATAAGAAGTCAGATATTCTTTGGTTTAAGTTTATCCAGCCAAACCACTGTCAATCACCCCATTTCCATTTGAATTATCTCCTCTGAGTTCACTGCAATGCCTTGAGTTTACTCTGGAGGGAATGGGAGCAGAATTGAGCTATGGCAGCTCATTTCCCTCTGTTTTTCTGAAGAAAATGAATCTGTGACATGGGGATCCCTGTGTGTTACCTCCTGGCTTAGGCAGAAGGTAAGCGAAAGCATCTAACTGCATCCAAATGCTTGCAGAGTGGCTGTCAGCGACAGACTGAATGGGCTGGCATCATGGAGGGCTGGAGGAGCGTGTGAAGGATGAGGAGATTGACTCCTTTTTCACTGACACGAGTGTTTATCAAAAGACTTCTTTAGCGTTACTGTTATTACCCTGGTGTAAACTGAGCAAACAGTGAGAAGAATCAGGCCAAAGTTCAAATGAAACTGATTTTTCGTGCATTCACCTTATACGACTGCTCCCACTCCTTGCACAGCATATAATAAGCGTTGCTAAGTTATTTGTTACGATCATCGCCACAGAATACCAGTTTTAACAGTACTGCATCCTGGTCAGACTCTCGTTTCCTCCTCTCCCCTCCCACCCTCAAACATACTTTTTTTTAAGGCCTGAAAGTGCTGCAGATAGTCTGAGCTATTAGGGAGAACTGACTGAGCAACACAAGGCTCAATTTTTTGCTCTGAGCTGTACCCCTGAAAAGAAACCTTTTTTTTTCTTTTCTCTTGGCCTGTTTCCTTCTTTTTCTATGTCAAAGCAATAAGGAAGCCCTGGTCTTCATACAAATTTCAGCAGAACTGGAGAGTACTCAACTGCAATCAGACCTTGTCCACAACCTCAACAAGTTTTGGTCAGGTTTCACAGTGAAAAAACGATCTGCAATGTGCAGGAAAACAATCTCTGAATGTGTGGAATTGCACAAGGGAATGTGATAAATTAGAATGTTTTTCTTCCCCAGCATATCTTCTGAAATCCCACCAGATAATCTGTGTGACTGGCAAAACTCTTCCATAATTCTGAGTGTTGTGGCCCATCCCAATTCTTAACTCACATCAAAAGATTAAAGAGCATGCCAGTATTTCTCCACCAAAGGTTTCCAAAAATCCTGTGAAGAAAGCCTCTGCTTTTCTCTCTCACTGGCTGGGAACTAATGGTGAAGCTGGAAACCCAAACTCCAAGCGGGTTGGGCCAGTTCTCGTTACCAGTCCTCCCTGGCCTGGGGCTGCCACCACCTTCCCCAGGCTTGGCTGACTCTATCCAGCCCTACCTTAGGCATCTCTGGCCTGGATTCACTGGTGCTCCTGATTCCTGGAGAGTGCTGCGAGCACTGGGGCTGATCTGCAGAAGGAGCCAGCAGAGGTGGGACACTTCTCATGTACCTCGGTCGGGCTGCATGCTGGGCAGGGTGTCACTCTGTGACATTACTTATTGTCTTTCTTGAAATTTAAAGGGGGAAAGAGAGAGTAGTCATCCCCTAAATCTCTACCAGCAGATAGATTCTCAGCTGGTGCAGATCACCTGGATGTCATTGGACTGAATTCCAGCCAAGAGCCTGCCCTCACGTTCTTTAAATGGAAGCAATACTCAAAAGCAGCATAGAAAATAAATGTCCTTTCTTTAGATGTAACAAATGATTGCCCCTTTGGAGGTGAAAATGTTGTTTAATTCTTTTGCTCAATGTCCTGCCAAGGAGTTCGGTGCTGGATAACATAAATAAAAAACATCCCCACCCTGAAGAGCTGACAACTCATAAGACAGACATACAGCAGACTGGTTTTGCCAGGGAATAAATAGATGAGCATGGTTGCATGTTTAGCACTTTTACCAGTGACAAAGAGCAGGGCAGATTCAGAAGCGAGTAAGTCTGAGAGAGGTTTTTTCCCAGTTGGTCTTGGAAAAAAATAATGCTATCCAGTGAATTTAGGAGACTTCAAATGGGGAAGTATCATAGAATCATAGAATGGTTTGGGTTGGAAGGGACAATAAAGATCCTCTAGTTCCAACCCCCCTGCCATGGGCAGGGACACCTTTCACCAGACCAGGTTGCTCAAAGCCGCATCCAACCTGGCCTTGAACACTTCCAGGGAGGGAGACATCCACAGCTTCTCTGGCAACATCTTTCAGGGTCTCACCACCCTTGCCATGAAGAATTTCTTCCTAATACGTAGTCTACATCTACCCTCTTGCCATTTAAAACTGTTACCCCCTTATCCTATCACTACATGCCCTTGTAAAAAGTCCCTCTCCATCTTTCTCATAAACCCCCTTTAAGTATTGAAAGATCACAATAAGGTCTCCCCAGAGCCTTCTCTTCTCCAGGCTGAACAACCCCAACTCTCTCAGCCTGTCTTCATAGGAGAGCTGCCCCAGCACCCTGATCATCTTCGTGGCCCTCCTCTGGACTCGCTGCAACAGGTCCATGCCCTTCTTATGTTGGGGGCCCCAGAGCTGAACGTGGTACTCCAGGCAGGGTCTCATGAGAGCGGAGTAGAGGGGGAGAATCACCTCCCTCAACCTGTGTTTGGCATGGGAGAGGAGGACAAACTGTTTAGGGGAAAATCCCCCCACAGGAGGAAATTACCTTAGAAATTCCCTCTTAAATAAATCAGTGGTTCTTTTCCAAATAATCCCATTTAATGCACATGTACTGCAAAATGACTGTCTAATTCATTACCCATGTAACAAAATTCACATAGTTAAACTACATTTTCTAATTTAACCAGAGAATCTGACAGCAAAGGGCCACTGGACGACTTTACACTTCTTCAAGTGTCTGAGACAACTGACAAAACCTTACCTTGCTTTTCTGACTACATGAAGACTGTATTTCTGGCCATGTCTTAACTATAAAGGAAATCGTGGCTAAAAAGCTAACTAAAGAAAGTAGCAGCACCCTTATTTTGGCTATATAGCTACGTACACCTGCACAGGCAAACGAGGTACATATACCATAGCAGAATTCACACGCAGTCTTGTGTGATTCTAGGTTGTGATTCTCTTAGTTATTGATTATTGCTCTGTAAAGTTTTCAAGCTTGTATCCTGATTTATAAATGCTTATATAAACCTTGACTGCTTCCTGCATAGAAACCAAATAGTAAGAATTTACACCTGCCCTTCACACGGTCCTGTAGCTGATGTACACCTTTAGCTGCATGCTTTTGCCAACTTGTCTGCATGGCTATTTACACTACATTTACAAAATACATTTTCTCAAAAAATGAATGGTATTTGATTATTTATTCAGAGATTTTCATGTGTCACAAACCATCATTAAGGTAAAGGAAGAAGGTACAAATGACATAGAAAGCTCTGTATTAAGAGGTTAAACACATCCACAGAGACAATCAACAATCCCATGTAACTACCATGGGACTGAAGACTGAGTGTTTTGGTATTTCTAAGAGCCTTCAGGACCATCTGCACTTATAACACACTAATACTTTAATGCACCTTTTTATTTTAGAGCTTGAAGTATGAAATTCTCACGTACCAGTTTCCCAGGCTTCTATTCTTTATATGCCCTCATATCACACTGGCATTCATAGGGATTTACTATGAATGCAGGATCAGGTCCTGCTACAAGTTTCTCTCTTCCAAGTCTGTTAGGGAAACATAAGAAGAAGCAGATGTGCAAATTTTTACTTTCATCTGTAGGTGGGTATGAATAGTTGGTTGTTAGTTAATGATGACATAAGAGCTGGCATTCCTGATAAGCCCACAGTTCCTTCAGACTTGCTGGAAGGTTGCAATCCTATTAGTCAGGTGCTGTAAAAGTCGGTTTTTTAATTACCTTGGAGACAAAGTAACTCTTTCCTTTCTGAGCTACTAGGAATTACTCATGGATGTATGTCCAGGGGAAGGATTTAGCCTCCGTGTTTTAATTAAGATCACGTTTAAATGCAGGGTAAAATACAAACCTTTTTCTGTGGCACCCAACAAACATGTTTCCTGCTTGGCCTGTCTCCTACCTCTTTGTCATCATCCTTCATGATTCAGGGTTCACGTGACTTCCTTCACATCCCACCCTCAGCCTCACACTTGCCACCACTGGCAGTCTGATTACCTGGAGCAGGAGACCTGAGGACAGTCAGGCGACAGGTCTGTACTGCAGTTTGATTGTGTCAAAGTCAAAAAAAGACTGTGAGAGGGGATCTCAGGACAGCATGCTGGCAGACAACCAAGAGGAGCATGTCAGCTGCTGTGTTTTGTAAACTAGCAGCAATCCTTTTGCCACTGTGGATTGCAAAAGCTGCAGTGCTGCCAATGTTTCTATGCCTCTGGCATTCTGACTAAGAATCTTTTAGTTACATCATAGGTATGTGCAATAGGGTTTGGTTTTTTGCTAGCTAGCAGGGAGATTTTGGGCTAGATGAAAGACACATGGTGGAGCATGTACCTGCGCATCAGAATTATAGCTGGGGCCGCACCAGAAGCAAAAGGAGATAGATAGCCTCACATTTTTGTCAGTGATTGGGGTAGTAATGAAGGAAGGGGGACATCGCTCCTCTTAGGTCATAAGCCTAACCAGTAGTACTGTATGGTTTTGCACCAGGTGTTACTCTACTATGTATAACTTGACTTTCTCTACGTTGTACTGTGTAACAGAATTTTGTAGAGCAACTCTCCTTTGCTTTGCTCCTGCTTGTAGCTAATGGGAATTGAAGACATTGTAAGGGATCATACGACTGTAAACCAAAGGTTTAGTTTGGTGTGGTTTTTTTCCCTGTGGTCTGTATCTGGAGCTGTGAGATTAAATGTGCCCTGGGACTTTTCCTACTGGAGTTTGTCCTTCTTGGGTAAGGGCTAGTTGTCAACAGGACCTTGATCTGAAGAGTATCAAGATCTTAGTCTAATCTCTTACAAAAGTCCAGCAAACTTTCATCTAAGGAACAGGAAACTCAAAACTGGGAAGGCCACTATTTTCATGTCTGGACTATATGGACAGATGCCATCATTTAATTCTCCTAGTGGTTGTCGTTTTCTTGGTTTCACCAGCAATATAAGCAGTTTTGCATCATCCTTCTTTAAGAAGGTAAGTACTATATTCTAAGATGATCAAGACCCCAATTGAACCTGTCACTAGGAAGGATGCTTGTACAGGTAGGAAAGATGAACACTATTAAATGGAAATAAAAATGTGATCTTGAGAGAGATGGGGTGGCATGGCAGTGAGGGAAGTAGCCTTGTAAAATCCAGACACAGTTTCCTTCCCTGCCCTGGCTTCTTTGTGACCTGCATTGAGTCACAGAGCATCCAAAGCCATTCCTCCCCACCTTGTTGATTCTGCTCCCCTCTGAACAGGGGTTCAGAGAAAGCTCAGCTGTTTGTGTAGCAGCTGCAGAGCTACATGGCCTGTGTTGTCCAAGATAGTGAGTAGCAGAAGTTTAGTGGCTGCTACGTGAACAGACAAACCTTTCTTGCAGTGGAGAAGCTGCAACCCTGAGAGCGGCTGTAGCAAGTACAGGTACTGTGCTACTGCCGACCCAAGTAGACCCACCCTGCCCCTAAGCCAGAACCCTGCACTAGCTCTCAATTCTTTCATCTGTAAAAGGGTGTGGGGGATTGCTGTGCCTCACAGACATGAAGTTTAGAAAATCACAAGTGTGAGACACTGAAATATTACACAAGTAGAAGTACCTCAGATGAAGGATTGTTGCTCTGTCAAGGCTAATGTGATTTTCGCTGGGTTGTCCTGTTTGGTTGGACTCTAAAATCCAGGGATACGTTTTTCTTAAACTCTGTGGAATGGTGCTAGAATTCTGTTTGTTGTCTTTTATTTTCTGTGACAGTCTATAGGGCTTTTCTATAAGGGATCAAATCATCTCTTGCTCACCACGTCCCTCTTCTTCCCTTTCCTTCTCCTTTGAACTTGAATATATACTCTACTGGAGTATTCTGGTAAGTAGCAGAAAAATCCATCTGAGCTGGTACCAGTTTTATGTAATTTAGATTGCAGAGATGCATTGGACCACTTCGTGTGGTGAAAAAAAAAAAAAAAAGAGGTGAATCATCCTGAGGTGGGGGCAATACCCTCAGCAGTAAGATATTGGGTCCTAAAATGACAAATTACTGCAGGCAAACTGAACAGCTTAGCTCCCAAATCCTTTCCAATCACAATTTATAACAAAAGAAGCATCTTTTCTCAGGTTAATGTTTGAGCTTCTTCTCATGTTCTGTGCCACTTTTTGGAAATAGCTGCAATACTAAATTAATCTTTTTTTATATGAGTTGATACTGCACATCAAATTTCTCTGTTGCATTCAATGAGGGCCCAGTGGTTCGAGCAAACTTCAAAAGGGATTTCATATTCTGTGAAGTACTTCACATTTCTCTGTATCAAACTCTGGTATTTTTTTCCAGGGCTGTACAAGCTCACACTACCTACCCGGTCTGTCTGTCCGCATCACTTCTGTGTGTTTCTGAATGAGGGTTACATGGGCCTCAAAGCTTGCAAAGGGTTCCCTTCGACTGGGTTTGCACAACCTGAATTAATTCTCCTTTAGAAATCCCAAAGAAGTGCCTCATCCCTTTTCCCCATTGCTTACCAAGAGAATTTCCCTTGGTGGTGAGGGTGGGGTCTTAGAGGCCCAGCAACAACATCAGCGACCAAAGGTTATCGCTTCTGCTTCACACATTATATACGGGGAAATAGAGAGGATGCAGAATCTGGGGTGATGTTTGCAGCTGAAATTCCTACTTTTGCTCTGCTGTAGCTGAGCTTGGAGTCTTCTTGTAAATATTGAATGTTCACTTAGGAAGCCTTGAGTACTGCTGTTTGTAACGTAACATCCCACAGCTTCAATAGCTGACTGGAAAACTGATGAAATCCTCAAACGTGCAACTTTACTTACAAACCAGTACCGGTTTTGTGACAGCGCTGCAGTCATGCTTTCTCTCACCTTTCCTTTCTAGTTACCCAGCTTAGCTATAGATCTAGTAAACACATATTCCTACAAAGGAGGGACAAGACATATCTTCCCTTCTAAAGTCGTCTCTGCTCCTGAGATTGGGCAGAGGTGGTATCTGTGCTGTTCCTCGATATTGTACACCCGTGCTCCATCAGGGCACTTTTAGGCCTTGCTGCTTACAAGATACATATGGCAGTCTGTTTGTAACAGCAATCTGGTGTGTGTATGCTCAGCCCTTCTGTTCAGGTTAAACTCTTGTGTTCACCCCAGCAAAATGTTGTGTCTGTTCCCATGTCTATCCCTGTCATTCGTGGTGTCTTCCTGCTCAGCATACATGACTCTTACATTTTCTGTGCAGAACCAGACCTTCTTCCTGAAGTACTGGTGACTGAGAGGACTGCCAGAAGGATCAGCTAGCAGTGGTTCAGAGTTGAGCAGAAACTAGTGTCTGATTCTCAGAAATTATTATTTTGTGACCAGGCATCATCGACTAACAGATAACAGCAGATTTGTTTTCATTGTCTCTGCAAAAATATGGCAGTTCTTGGTACTCATCTGGAAATTACCAAATTGCAGCAGTGCCCTGGTCTGTGGTCTCCTTGTCTAGGGTAACATGTACACCAGTGACCACGACAGACACTACCAAGCAACGAAAAAGAAATTTCATAGCTGCAAAATAAACTATTAGTAGAGATTTCTCCCTAGTGATAAGCAGTTAATTGTTAGCTTATATCCTAAAATGAAAGGTTAAAGAACACATTTTGTATGCTAGGAACTTTTTTTTGCTGAATGGTTCAAGCTTTTTTTTCATGCCTGCGATTTCTTTAACCCCAGGAACGGCCTGTGACTATGAACTCTCCATGTTGATAATATGTTGATGGAGGAAAGAGTGGTTTGTCTTTGTGACTTAAAATTCTGTAATAAGGACAGAAGGAAAGGATGAAAGTATTCTCAAAAGGCAATTAATTCTTTATGCAGGTTGTATCAGAAGCGTTCTTGAAACCCTTTGTCCTCTGTGAAAACCAAATGGGAAAGAAACCTAGAAGCTATGGAGGGCTCATCCCAAAAAGGACCTACGCACATGATGTGGTATATAACTGAAATATAGGTGCCTAAGTGCAAAGCTGCATACCTGAAGCTGTCCACCTCGTCTTGTACGTCATAAAGTTTTTACTTTAGTATTTCTCAACCGGCTAAAGCTGTGTGTCTGCTCATGCCTGGAAACGCTTCAGTCCTGAGAAAGCTGAGCAGAGCGACACATCTGTAACCCAGCGACTGTGCATTCAGTGCTTATTTCCCCAGACACATGTATGCTGCTAAGCATTGTCACGGCATATCTGGCGTGTAGGATCCAAACAGAACGGAGTGGAAACTTTACTTTTCTTTTAAGACTCGGCAGGGGAAGGTGGCAGGGGCAGGTGCCTTTTGTACAATAGCCTACTGGTTCAATAGCCTACCCTTCACCCACAAGGCTCTGCCAAAGTGGCTCAAATCCACGTTCCCCACCTGTACCCAAACCACCAAGTTAAAAGCCAATCTGGGCAGAAAAGGACACCTCAACATAGCTGTCAGCTTCTGAGAGCACGCTCAGTTGTGCTGTGTCCTAAATTATAGCAGTCGGGACAGGGAGTCCCAGGATCCGCACACACACGGGGTTCCCCTTACGGCAGTTTTGGTGGCAACTGCTCTGTGGCAAGTCACGCATCCGTCCAAGGTGGCATGGACAGCTGGGTGTTCAACAGCCTGGAATCCCTGACCTAGAGCTCGATTCTTTCTTCATACCAACATCGGTACAAGGTAATGCAGTCAAAACTACAAATCAGAGGGAATTCTATCCCAGCAAATGTCTTAAGGATGTTCCAGTCACCAATCAAACAAGAAAGCAGTGTACCATCAGAATTAAAATAATACATATATAAATATGACCCTATATGTTTTTCTTTCTTTGTGCAACTCTTTTCTTATGTTTTCCTGAAAGCAGAGTAATTAATAGCATGGACGGCATGTGTTTGTTGCTACATGGTTATAGAAAAGGTGCCAGAGCCCTGTAATAAATTATTTCTCTGAAACATTAAATATCCGGACAACTGTCAAGGATTTTCCATGCACAGATGGGAGCTGCAGAAGAGCAGATCTGTGGGGTCTGAATCTCATGCAGCACAAAAGGAGCCCTTTCATGTTACATGAAAACACCCTGCAGTGTTTGAAATTAATTCCTTTGGATCAGGGGGAATCAATTTTGGTCAAATTGCCTTCAATCAAATGACTAATGGTTTTGTTAAAAATCTCATTGTCAGCCTTGAAGAGAGATGTTGATCTGGATAAGCTGTGCTGAGCTTCCCTTCACTCCCTCACTGCTCATGGCTTGAGAAAACTCTTCAGAAAAATATCCCATGCAGCATATTATGATGTTATCATGTGTTAGCGCATCTCATTCACAGAGCTATCCAATCTGATTTTAAATTGCACGTAAATCTTCAACTAAATATAATCCAGATTTCATATTGGTTTATTATTTTCTTCCTCTATGCCTGTTCCCAGAGTGCATTCAATAAGACCATATTATTTCTTCCTCTATCATGAATATGCATTATGTTCAGGTTTTCATTTGGGGATCTGGGATGGGCAAAGCTGGTGGGGTTTCTTTCTTGTGAAATCTAGTTGATCGGGAGAGTTGTGGTTTCTTAATTCTCTACAATTCAATATTGGGCCAATTCCACTTCTCTTTATCTGATCAGATTTTGGTGTGGCATTAGATTAAAAAAATGCCATTGTCGAGTGTAGCATCTGAGATTTAAAGAAAGAATTACTTCTGTTCAATTGTGACGAACATTATTCGCCCTTTGTGTGCAGGTCTTCTATTAGATCTAGTGGGTTTTGCCTTGAATAATAAGGACGGGATTATGTGAGAGATAAATTGATTATTCAATAATTCCCCAGGAAAAAATTCTGAAGAAAATTCAGGTGATTGATAAACACCATCTGTGTAGGGAAGAACAGTCTGTGAATGGATATGGTAAATCTCTTATATGTGTGTATGCAATATGTTCTCCATATCCCAAGTCGAGACAGTCAGGTCCACGCCTAAGTCACAAATCTTCCGTGCCCAGGCAACAGAGCACTTGACCGTATCATGGACAACCAGCGCTTTATTTCCAGATCTTTCTTTGCGTTAAGCAGAGAAAAAGTAGCGAGTTTTGAATGTCTCTGAGTAATGTTCTCACTGCTGGTGAGCTCCAGTCTTTTCTTGTTCCTTAGCGCAGCTCACTTGATGATTTCTTCTCCAGGTTTGCTTTGAGCCATTCTAGTGATTTGCTTGCTTCTCTGCATAGCTTCTCGCGTCTCTGTATTGATACCACCATGGGCAAGGCTCTTATGGAAGACTTTTTTTTTTTTTTTTGCTTCTTCGCTCTTTTTCTAAATATACGTATGCAATTAGAAGCTGGTGCCAGGCTTTGGCTATGCATCATTTCTTCCTATGAACCATGCAACAGCCAGAAGGTATCCCAGACTGAGTGTTCCAATATGTCCTGATGTCCACTGGTGGCTTCACTGTTTCATGGCTGGGCTATGATGTGGAAAATCTCCACTGCTTTCTTCCTTGGGAAATTTGATTATTGGTGGCCTCCAAATTCTGCCCGCGATGGTTAGGGAAGCCAAACTATGTGATCTGGGGATTACACTAGGCCTGGTGCTTTGAAAGGCTCCATGAAGCGGTAAATGTCCTGATTGAAGTGCAGCATAGCACTTCTTTAGCCCACCAGCCTGCTACATTAGCCTTCACAGGACACGATAGGCTCTGCTGCTGCACAATGCACAACACTCACAGACACAGAAATTTAAGGAAGGCTGGCTTATGCTTATGCAGAGTAGCTACAAAGAATGCAGAGGATGGTGTAGTGAGACTTGCATCATTGTAACTGACTGTACAAGAAGCAAACCGTGGAGAATCAGGCCCTTGATCTTTCATGTAATGCCTTGTTGAGCGCAGACTCGGTTGAGCCAGACTTAGTATCACAGTCAACTTTATACTGCACATGTGGTTGTAGTGTATGAAACTACTGCTCTTTTAAGTCTGCTTTCTCTAAGGTAACATTACAGTAGGAACCATAGGATGTTTAGATGCGTATCTTCGGGAGATTTTTCCAAATATTAGGGAAGTTGATATAACTTTTCTTTAAAGTTTGATTGTCTTCCTTCCTTTGATTGAAGTTAATATTTGTAAACAATGTTTCCAAACGGCTGTGAAACCGATCCAAATTTGCTAGTAACACAGAGAAGCGGAAAGATTTGGAAAATGAAATGTCATGAGATTTTCTTATCAGTGTGGCAAACTCTTGTGGAACCAATATATTTTGATTTACCTTATCAAAGATTTAAAAAGCATAGTGATAACAAGCTCATCGCATAGACACTTTCAAGATTAATAAGTTATCTTAAAACTTTCTGCATTATCTCCGCACTTCAGTTCACCAAGCTTTCGGCATCTGAACATTTTAGAGAGGCTTTAAATAATTTTCAGGGGGATTACTTAAAATTCAGAGCATGCCGCGATGAAGGCTAGCTTTTCTGCAATGGTTTTGAAGTGACCAAGTAACCTACTGACTTGCATTAAAGTACACAGTTCATGACATAGTGTCCTCATGAATCACTGAAATTGCTCTTTCCAGTCGTGCCCAAGGCTCTCCTCCTGCCTACCCTCACACCCCTTTCTATAGCTCTCAGCAAGAGCTGCTTTTTTGAGGGGAAGAAGACAGGTTCTTACTGTCTGTTTATGTGGAGCCTACCGGGGCAGGTCTGTGGTCTTAGTGGTATTTGTGATAATAACGGACTAGGTGTTTGGCAGTGTTTTAAGGGATGTAGCTAGGTGTTTGGGGATATTTTAGTAGATGTGGTAGACACAGGTGCTACACTAAATTCCCGCATTAACAGAGGACTGAAGAAGCAGGGGCCATCGCAATACTTTCTCCTTCTTCTTAACACACATTTTGGCTCAGTTCTTAGTAAATGAGCTAGCTGGGGTAAGGGTCCACAGCCCCTATCTGTAGTGCTCTTGAAAAAGGGATAGCTTTTCTACTTTGATGAATACCCAAGACAAATGAACATGTCAAAGATTTTCTTTGGGATGGTCCAGGTTCTCCCAGACCAAACTGGGCTGAGTTGTCAGCCAGTCTAAAGCAAATAAAGATCCTCCTGAATAGATTATGTTCAATTATGTTAACTAAATAAAGTATATTGTGTTTAATATAAATGCCTAGCACATGGAAGAACTGATAATGTCTTTTCTTTCTTCTCTGTCGTGGTTTCAGATGGATGTGAAATAACGATCTGCATTGCACTCAGATGCTCTTTTTTTTTTTTTCCCCTCCTGAAAATGGCTGGGTGTCTAATGGTAAGAGCAGGGAGAACAGTTACCTCGGAGAAAGGTGTATTCCCTTCAGCATTCCTCTGGCTTTGTCTGTGGTCATTTGGTTGGGTCCAGTGTCTGTGCCTGTCTGCTGACCCAGCATGCTGCTCATGACAGGCTTTGCATCCCATTCTCAATTAGAATGTTTTAATGAAATTAATAGCACTGACATAGCTGCATGGTTGAGTGCCATTCAAAAGTCAAGCCTGTGAGCCCTTTCGGAGCAACAGAAAGGCGGAAATGGCAGGTTTGGATCTAACTACAGAAAAGGCTGAGAAGATGACTAGAAGGAAGCTCTATGCAGTCATGAAGAAACCAGCACATGAAGTTTTCTGGGGATGTATATGGGGAAGGATGTTTGGGCAGATACTACAAAAGCAGAGAATATCCCTGGCAGTCGGCCACAAGATGCTTTGAGGAATGGTGGGAGAAGGTGGCGTTGCCCTCAGGAGGCTCTGAGTCTTTAGCAATAGTCACTCAGGCTCTGAATTCAAGCAGATACCACCTCTCTCTGGCTGGAAGAGGAGGAGGACTATAGCTCTAGGTAAGAGGAGATTTAAAAGGCAGTGGCTGAGAGCTGGGGCTTTTCGCTGATGTCTGAAGGCAACGTCTTAGTGATAAACCTAGACCTACTGCCAAACTCATGCTCAGAAAGCCTGTGTGATGTCTCTTGACCCTACCAAGAGAGTTCCATTTCCTGTATTTGCTCTGGCTACCAGACGTGTTGTAAGCATTCACCTTCTATTCTCATCTGTCATATAGGATGCAGGTTGTGTTCATGTGTGGGGCTGTGTCTGTTCTGTAGCAGAACGTTCAGCCCAGTCCTAGAACTTGTACAAGGGCTTTCCATCTAGACCTTGCACTTCACAAGAACAGGCTGGCAATGCTAACTCAGTTTTACAGAGGTAAGGCCAAACGAGCACAGCAGTGTAATTTGCTAATGGTTAGCAGCAGTGCAGAGGCAGAGACCTGGTCTCCTCCCTCTCATGTCCCGCTCTCTGCAGAAGTCTTCTTCTCCAGTATAACACACCGGCAACTGAGAGAGAAGCCGGTGGAAACAGAATGGCTGAAGAAGCAATGTTGGAGTTGCAAAGAGGATTCTGAGTTTGTCTATCCTGTCTGCTGTGCAGCGAGTGGAGAGCCCAGCCACGCTCTGTGCTGTAGCCCAGGCCCCGTCACCCCATCTGGATGGAGTGGGAACAAACTGAGCTCAGCGTGACGGCATTGTTTCCCAGCAGAAACCCTGAGCACGGCTCTTCCTGAGCACAGTGCGGATGCTTTGAGCATACGCTGCAGGCAAGCTGCCACCAGCCAGGTGTCCAGAAAGGGGAGGTGTCAGATGGCTCGTGCCGCTTAACCCGAGCTCAAAACTGTGCTTCAATGAAAAGTGCGGAGAAGTGACTCAGAAGCACTAAAGGAAAAGGAAAAGATGAGAATTTGAATGCACAGAATCATGCCTCCACCATCCTCCCTTTCCCCCACTCATCAGCCCTGCACTCTCCTAAAGGGGAGTGGGCTTGTGGACACCTTGGAGGACATTTGCAAACACACACACCCCCCTCACACTTCTTTTTATTGCCTCACTTCTACCTGTAATGAAAAAACGTCCCCGCTGTGGTCAGACATAGAGGGCTTACCAAAGGCCTTTTGTGTGCGTTTAACACTACAGCTGCCAGGGTAAAGAGGAAACTAAACAGACTAAGCAAGGTGGTCTAAGTACTAATAAAGTCTAAGGGTGATTGGAAGGAGGGGAAATGGGAAAGCCCACAATCCAGGTAATTAAGCTGTAAAGCCCACAGGGGAAGGGCTGTCACCGAGTCATCTGATGTGGGATGAAGACCAAAGCATGGTGTGATTCTTTGTCTCTTAATCCCCTCCTCCGCTCCCCAGCATGTTCTTATTTCCCTATAAAGTCTTTATACTAAAGGTGGAAAAAAAATGATTTAAAAAAATCCTGAAGGATAAATCTTGTTATTCAGAGCACTGAACAGCTGGTAGTTTAAAGCTCAGAACAGCAGTTTAGTGATTAATTTACCTCTTTAAAATGCTGAACAATACAATGCAATAAAATATAAAATTTTATTTTGTATGGCCTCCTTCAAGCTGACTGTATCCTGGAGCTCTTTTTAAAGTTAAAGTGCAGCTACAGAGTTAAATAATCAGTAACAGCAGAAGGGAGAGGTATAAAGAGAGATGTGCAAGCAATAAAAAGATCAGCTCTTCAGGACACCCCCCCCCCCAGTCCATTTAATTTTACTGAAAGAAAGTAGCCTTTGCGATAATTTTTACATATTGATGAATTTTCGTCTCGCATGCCCTTTCCCTCTCCTTCAATCTCATACGAGCATCTCCGTGCTGCTTCTGCTGCGGCTGTTGACACTCCCTGGCGTCATCAGTGTGCAGCTGATACCACTACAGGCGATCTTATGCTGGGTAGCTGCCAGTTCTCCCCTCTGCACCTCAACCCCACCTTGTGATTAAATGCTACCTTCGGCGCATGGTTGCCCGGGTACCACCACCAAAGGGGATGGTGCCCTTTTGTCTTATTGCCCCAGACAGAGAATTCCGGCAACCTGCTATATATTTGCGTCTGCTGTTTGTGACCCCTCTGGAGACACTGAGGAATTAAGTTCAGTGCTCTTGCATAGATAGCTGTGACTGACAAGCCAGTGAAAAAGAGTGTGCGTGCGACTGTGTGTGCGCGCGTGCATGTGTACACAGAAGGGAGAGATAAGAAAGGTGGAGGAGAAATCAGGCGGATAATGATTTTGGTTATGGGGAGAATTGCATTAGCGTGAGGCATACGTGGGCAAATTCATCCCTGGCGTAACATCGCTGAGCTCCCAGAGACAACATTGGGGATTCATTTTACCCACGAAAATAAGGAGCCAGTCTCCCCTCCTTTGTCAAGCGCAGCACAAAGCAAAGACGTGAAGAGCCCTGCCTGGGCGGTGGGGGCAGAGGGTTCCGCGTGTTTTGGGAACCCTTCACATCTGCAGCGTTCGGGTGTCCTGAAGCAATGCTCTGCATGCCTGTGTTCTTCTTCTTCCTCTGGGTAATATAATAAGGCGGTTAGTTAGCAGACAGATGCTAAACCCACTCTTACTGCATTTAGCATTTCAGAATAATGAATAGATTTGCAAATGATGTTTCAAGGCTGCTCCTTTTTCAAACAATGGCATCGCTAACGTTCCCAGCTCCTTTGACTTTGCAATTGTCTTTTTCGGACGGTAAAATGGTACGGTTAGCTTTCTGGGGAGTTACAGTTAGCTTTCTGGGGAGGGCGAAGGGGAAATGTCATCTCTAAGTAATTTCAAGAAATGCCTTTCATAGGGAGAAGTATGTGCTGATAAACTACTCGCCTAAACTCCCATCGGCACCGTGCTGGTGGCACTGCCCCGAGTTCACACATGTGTAACTTGGGAGCTGCCCTCCCTCCCAACTTCCATGGCGTGTTTTTTTTTTTCCCAGGTGGGCCTTCGCTCCAGTGCGGACGAGCTCCGACTCCGGTCCCGAGGCCGCGAAGCAGGGTCTGCCGGCTTAGCACGCGCCGTAGAATTTGCCTGAACTCTTACGTATTCAGCCTGATAAATCTTGACGAATCTCGTCCCGGGGATTTGAAGGTCACCCTCCCTAGAGCAAAGCACACCATACTGCAGCCAGCAGCTGCAAAGGCACTTTGTGCTTTGCAAGGCCGAGCGGCACTTGACTCTCCGGCTCCCGCGCTCGCTCTCCGCTGTAC
Source organism: Steatornis caripensis (assembly GCA_013398225.1). Taxonomy (NCBI): domain Eukaryota; kingdom Metazoa; phylum Chordata; class Aves; order Caprimulgiformes; family Steatornithidae; genus Steatornis; species Steatornis caripensis. The sequence goes on along the minus strand of VZSC01005877.1, from coordinate 259,129 downwards.
CGATCTTTAACGTGGATCTCATTCCGACTCCATCGCAGCGCCGCGAAATCGCATTAGGCAGCGCAAGGAGACTCACCGCCCCTTCAAGCATGATAAACTCTTGATTGCTTTTCCCCCCGAAGCTCTAATGAGCCCGCGTGGGCTGGCCGTGATGCAGAGCTGCCGGAGGCCCGGCGGCGCGCGCGGTGCGCAGGGGGCTGCTCCTCATCCTCATCCTCATCCTCATCCTCCTCCGGGAGGGGGGGGTGGGAAGGGCTGATGAGCCGCAGGATGGAAACCCGCCGCCGGCCCGGGCTCGCTTGCTTTGCCGCTCGCATACCAAGACCCTCGTAGAAGCCCCAGCGCTGACCCAAAAAAGCGGCAAAGGCAGGAGAGGGGGGCGCCTCCCCCCCGCGGCCGGCGGAGCACCGGGCGCTCAGCCCGCCCCAGCCC